>JADHZB010000917.1:10104-56340 GCA_015657535.1 Nephromyces sp. MM_2019
TCCATAGCAGGTGTAGTATCATCATATGTGTGTGTGTCCATAGCAGGTGTAGTATCATCATAGGTGTGTGTATCCATAGCAGGTGTAGTATCATCATAGGTGTGTGCGTCCATAGCAGGTGTAGTATCATCATAGGTGTGTGTATCCATAGCAGGTGTAGTATCATCTGATGTTGGTGTATTATCTTCATCCACAGCAGGGGTAACATAATTTGATTTGTGTGTGTTATCTTCATCCAGAAAAGGGGTAATATCATCTGATTTGTGTGTGCTAATTTCATCCACCACAGACGTATTTATTTTGTGATTTTCAGATAGATTTTCCACATTTTTTTCGTCGTTTTCGAGGCTGGGGGTATTGGTGGGCGTTGGCTGAGTAATGGAGGCATGGGGGCCCATACTCTCCAAATAGGGCCCTGTAATACATGAAATAGTTTTGTGTGTGTCTGTGTATATGTGTATGAGTGTATGTGTGTGTATATGAGTTTGTGTATATGTGTGTGTGGGGTAGGTCTGGGTTGGCTGTGGGTTGGGTAGGAGGTGTGTATCACTGCCTGTGGGTGGATGGTTAGGAGTGTGTTCAAATTATAAATTAGGTAAGGGTTGGATATATTCTCGAGTCTTATATATAGTGTGTGCAAATGTGTGCGTAAAAGTGTTTGTGAGTATGTGTGTAAAAGCTATATATAATTAAATGACTAATTTCAACATAGATAAAAATGAATATATAATTACCAAATTGAGGAGTTTCAGTGTTGGAGTTCACATTTTTTAACAAACAAAGGTGCAAAGTTAACAAAAATATAAAAATTTTTGTTAATTTATTTTTGTAAATGTACCTACACACAATTTCAATAATTATATTAAAGTATGTATATATATATATGTGTTGTATAATTGATAAATATGTGTTTGTGTATACATTTATTTTTTAATTTTTAACCAAATGTGTGTATAGGTGTTAAAAATTGTAATTATCTGAAAACCTACGAATATCTGTGTGTGTATGTGTACATATGTTTATGATTGTGTGTGAAACATGTGCATTAATTAAAATATATGTGTATATATAAGTTATTAAAGACTTATATTTGTGTGTGTATGCTACTTAGAATATCATTTTGTTATAGATATAAAGTGAGTAAATTTGTTTTAAATTGTAAATTTGTGTATGTTTAAGTAATATTACATATATATACATGTGTTAAGTATTATACTAAACACTATGTAATATGTATATAAATTTGTTTTTGGGATATATAAATACACACATATATATATTTATCTTGATTTATATACATATATGTATTTTTGTATATGTAAAAGTTAGTTTTTTTGTGTATTTAACTATGTAGTTGTGTTTACATGCACCTTATGTAAATGTGTGTGTGCACTATATACATAATGTTTTTGTTTTATCATGTGTGATGTATATGTTTGTGTATTCATGTAATCAATATTTTTATTCATGTGTTTATTATGTCTAAAAGTATCAATAATGTACTACAAATAATAGTGTATATAATTTAGTTATTGTATATAATATATTATAATTTAATAAATTGTTATTAGTTTAACTTGCACTCAAAATGAAAGTAATTTTAGTGGATAACTTACTTAGGTAAATTCATTGTGTAGTTTGATTAATCATCCAATTCCACATTTCCACACATACTTTCATTAATAATTTGATAATTATATATACATAAGCATTCTTAGTGTGTATATTTCTAGTATATGTAATTATAATCTTTGAATGTGTTAATGTCATTTATATTAAGGTGTACGAGCGTGTATAGGTATATCTACTGTGTTTATATGTATGTGCTTTGTATGTGTGTTTGTATTTATATATGTGTAAATGCCTATGTACTTTGTGTATGTGAGAATTGTGTGTTTTAAAACATGGTAGGCATAATAGCCCAAACAAATTTTAGATATAAAAAAAAATTGTCAGGAAAATGTGAATGATTAAATATATACTAAATTTATATGAATTATGTATATTCTGTTAACTTGCTAAAATTTTTATTAGGAATTTTATAATTTATGTATCCATATAAATTTGGGAAATTTAATACATACACACATTATGTTTTAAAAATATTTTCAATAAAATTCTACAAAACTTACATACACATTGAGCTTATTATCTATTTCTAGTGCACTATTTATATATACAATGTATATGCTTGTAAATATGTAATTTGTATATTTGGAATTTTGAAATGTGTGTGTGTTATCCAATGTAATCTAGTTACAAATAAGATAGATATACAGGTACTTTTTATACACGCTGAAAATATTTATTTATAGTATAAATTCGTAAGATTATTCGCGAATATCATATTTGTATACACACAAAATGAAATATACTTTCCAGTATGTCATATATATCCATATTTGATTTTTACATTTTGTAGTTCATACATATAAACACATTCGTGTGTATATATAATTTATATATTCAATATAGCACACACATACATACACAGCGTATAAAATTTGTAGTACTTACATACACATAAATACGTACGCCTATATGGGGTACATATCACTTGCGTGTAAATACACACACGCACACAAGATTATATAAATTTATATATGTATATAAATCATAGAATATATACACACACTTAAGCACGTACATATATATATATATATATATATATATATATTTCGACGTCTTTATAATATATAGCTTAAATAAAATGTGTAGAAATTTATTTTTCTATTATTATATAAAATGTGTAAAATATCATTTTTATAATTTGTATATATTTATATTTTTGATTTATATAATTTTATTTTGTTTGTATACATATTTTAAATTAATTCACTCAAACACACGGTGTAATAATGTGTATTAATTACCAGGAAAATTTTTTAATTGATTTATGTTTAAGCATAACTTTGCTTCTTGTGTAGTTGTAAATGGGTTGGTAGTTATAGTGTGTGTGGTTAGTGTAATATATATGTAAGTGTGTGCATGTAAGTGGTAGCACATGTTTAATTAAGTCTGTAGGTGTGTTTGAATAGTTCAAGTTGGTGTAAGAGTGTGAATAGTGTGTAAGTTGGCGTGAGTGTGTTAATAGTACAAGATAGTGTGTGAATGTAAATTGCTGTACAAGTGTAATTGGTGTATAAGCACATTATGGTGCGTAGGTGTTATAATTGGTGTGTGTAGGTAAAATGGTGTCATAAGTGATGTGTAAATCATTTTTAAAGTGAATTGGAAATTGAGTGCTTGGAGTGATGTATAAACGAGCTAACTTTACATACATTTAGATAAAAACTTCTACACACACACATTTTAAGGTTCATACACATCTCTACCCAGTCTTCCCTCTAAACCTCACAATCCCACGCACACGCATTAACCTAAAACACACCTGCATTCACACACACACATACATACACACCTACACACGCAACCCCACTCTCCTTCAACGCAAGCATATGCTAACTGTTTGGGGATATGTAAAAGCTTATCCCACATATTAAACTTACACATAAGTTCACACATTTTTCTTGAGCTCTTTGTTTTTTTAATTAAGAAATAAAACTTTGTATATAAAAAAACACAAATTGTTTAAATAAATTACGCACAATTTACCCACATACAAATACATTACACATATCTAATTTAATTGCACATCACCAAAGTATACACAATATATACTTATATACACAAAAACTCTTGTAAACATATACACACGAACACATAAACACACATACACGCACAAACAAGCACAAGCACAGACACACATATACACACACAATACACTTGTACTAAACACGCATAAAATACCCCTCATTGAAACACACACACCTATAAAAAATACACACAGATCCCCCCCAAAACTCAACTTCACCCAAATATACATTTCACGTTTTTTTTTCCAAAACTTCCCCTGCTCAGCCATTTTACGTATATCTATTCTTAGCTATATAAAATATATTTCAAATTATCACAATTAAAACATATATCTACTCACACACACATCTTCAATTCTATTTACCAAGTAAATCAGAGTTAGACATAAGCTTATGACACACACACAGTTCGCATCATACGTCCACACATAGACATCCACACATATTACAAATCTACCCACTCCGCTACCCCTACACACACGCACGACACACTCATCTCCCCCCCAAATCACGCACACACACATACACTACCCACTTATAGACACAAACGTACATTTATACAGACATAACAGTTTGTCTTCAACCTTACTGAGACGTTTTCTAGTTTCCCACTGTTTCATCTATTTTTTTTACAAAACATCTAAAATTCGATAATTTACAAACATTTGACTATTTTCAAATTCCATTATATAGGCGTCTCTCTTACCATCTTATCCACTTTATACAGTGTGTGAGGGGTCCCTTTAAAATTAGGTTACCCCTCTTTTATACTTACACATGATGAATATTTTTTTCTCTGATTCATTCCTCCCATTTGCTTGCCTATTTTCTATCCTTATCACTACCTTGTAAGCCATGTACACACACACACACACAATACAATACTATATATAAATATATATAGTTATATATATACATAAACATAGGCAAATACACAACTCTACCAAACATGTATATATACAAAAATACACACAATCTTATATACACGCTTACATAATTATTTAAATATTTTTTATTTTGTTAAAACACTTTTTTTTAACATCTAATAATGTTTAATTTCAGAATTTCAAACAAATTAATGGAGTTGAGATTACTCCCTTCCGCTTTATTGGACTGGGTAACTCTATTACCAACACACTTAATACTTTACATAAATTAAACGATTTATATACATAATGATACACACAATCCCTTACACCTACCCTTTTCTAATAACATATTCCCACCCTATACACATATTCATTTTAAAATTTAAATTTAATTTTATATAATACACATTACACACACACATACATATAATTTTTCAGCAATATGAAAACTTTCCAAACCTTACACCTTACACACTATGGATCTCAGAACAACTTAATAAAAAACACACACACATCGTATTGTTGTCCCTATTCACTGTAATACTTTTAATATGGATATCCAACAATGTTATTAAACATCTAGAACATCAAAAAGTACTTTGTAAGTTTTTATATACGCACTTTTTTACAAACATTTTAATTACACATAATCACTAGTTATTCACATAAAATTGCTATACACACACTTGTTATATACTCGTTCTTTTACATAAAACTCTTTTAGATTACACACGCATTCTTATTTTATATGCTCACACACTTTTTTCACAAGCCCAATATACACACCGACAATATATCTGCACCTGCTATAAGCCTATATACACACATTATTTATATCACCCAAATTACACACGATATCTATACTCCTAATTTACACACCTCTCTAAGTACATCAATTTGCACTCATACTACTAAGCATACACTAATTTTCTCTAGAATATACACACATAAATTTTTATCATATAGATTGACTATGTTTTTTATTTAGAGACACCACACACATATTCATACAGATACACTAATCTATACACTCACATTTTAATTTATATTAGTTGCCCAAGCAAACCAAGCTTACTGTGGCAACCAAATGAGCACTGAAAAATATAAAGACAAGACACACACCAGAAATGAAATCTCCAAACTAATGAAGCATCCTGGTAACTAAAATAATTTCCATTTACACCCATTTTCACTTTACACGAATCCCATTTGAAACGCACCCCACTTCACACACACACACACGTTACATACATTTTCTAGATTATTTAAAACTTATGGAAGAAAGAAAAGGCAAAGGTGAAGAGCCATGGAATTGGCAGAAACGAATGAATTCTTCCTAAATTATCGAAATTTAAAACACACACATTACACACTCACACATATATTCAACACACACACACTAAACATTTAAAAACAGATCCTACACATAACACAGATATAAACCCTAAGCACAACGCAGACCCCATATATATTGAAACCACACACACACAGTCTACACATACACATATTTCTCGTTAGATTCTAACAATTTGTGAGGCACGTTTGCTTTTTATTTGTTTTATTATTTATTTTGGTAAAAATATGTGTATAAGAACACAATAAAATACACACATTTGATTCATTTTAGCTAAAATAATGATTTTTTTAATTTGATTTTGAAACATTAGGAAAACAAATACAATTACACATACACACACTTTTACACAGATATTGTTTTTTTAAACCTTGTACATGAGTTTATAAAAGACTTGAAAATATAAACGATATATAGTCAAAATGTAAACACACACGCACACCTCTTAGTGATGCAGCTTATTCACATGATATATCTACACACACTAAACAAAACTATGAAAGGCCTGTATCCGTAAACAAACATATAGATTATAAATGTATTATATAAACATTTGGGCTATATTAAAAAAACCTATAAATGGTGTATATTTTTAAGTAATAAGAATTATAATAAAATTATATAAGATGTGTAAGATTACATAATAATTTTTTAATTTGAATTATACAGGTTATATGTAGGTTTGTTAGTTGTTTGTGCATGTTTGTAAAATATGTTGAATTTGCAACCTTTGGTGAAATTTCACATCATATCTTTGCGTAAATTTCATAGTGTCTAAAATTTTTATGTTGTCTAAATGTGCGTGTATGCAAACCTCTTATATTGCACAAATGTGCGCATAAAATATCCTTAAATTGTACAAATGTGTGTAGCTAGACTTCTTATATGGTTTGAGTGTATATTTTTCTAGACTTCTTATATGATGTGAGTGTGTGTGTTTGCAACTTCTTACATTGAACAAATGTGTGTAGCTAGACTTCCTATATGGTGCAATGTATGTATCTAGACTTTTTATGTGTTGTAAATGTGTGCGTGTGTAAGCTTTTATTTTAAAACACAAAATTTTGAAAGGTTGTGTTAAATAGTTTGAAGAATATATATCGTTCAGTAGTCTTTACTTGTTTAAATTGATATTGAATTCATTTTTAAATTTTTCCTTTTCAAAACTTATTTGAATTTTCACGATTTTCCATTTTCATTCAATTTTGGGTGGTTAGCCTTTTTATAACTTTTGCCAGTAATCTTATATTCTTGTTCGCAGTGTAAGTAGATTGGTCTAGCTAGCATCATTTGAGCTTATTGTAAGTACGCTTTCCTTATTTAATCTTAGAACTAGTGTGTTGGGATATTACAGTGTGTATGTGTTGAGTAAGTAGTGTATGTGAGTTGTGTATGATATAGTGTATGTGAATTGAGTAGGTTATAGTGTATGTGAGTTGAGTAGGTTATAATGTGCGTGTTTGTATAGTGTTGTAGTGTGTGTATGTGTGCGCACGTGTGTTGAATATGTTTTTATAGTGTGCCTACACTTTGAGTTTATCATGGTGTGAGTCTGCATTGAGCATGTTACACTGTGTGCGTGTCAGTGTCAAGTGTGTTGTGGTGTGTGTTGAAAATATTACAGTGTATCTGTAGAGCATGTAATAGTATCTATGCGTAAAGTGTGTTACATTGTGTGTGTAAAAATTGTGTTAGAGTGTGTGCGTATGGAGTATACTAATACAGTGTGTATGGATCTATGTGTGCATATCTATGTGTCAACTGCATGTGAATGTGTGTGTGTGCGTTTGGCCCAATATGTGACTCTATGTGCACATACATGCTTACTCATGTCTTTGTGTGCACACATATACCTGTCCAAATGTGAGCTATGATAAAGACTCACATGTTAATCAATAGATAATATGTTTTGTGTAAATATATAAATTGACAACTCTAAGCACATCTCATTGATAATGTATAAGATTATGATCTTACAAGCATGTTATAACAATAAAATTATATATAGCTTAATATTTATCTTAACATACACAATATCACATACCCTCATGGATGTTAATATTTTATTATAGATTGTCTATATCATACATAGTGTGAAATCCCTGACTCCATTATACCCTTTAACTTGGTGAGTGATTACACATTACCCTCGAGCTTCATCTGAACATACACATACTCACACACACATCCCTAAATCAATCACAATCATCTATCACCCACTCACAGACTCATCACAAATACACACACAAACCCACACTCACACACACACACACACACACACATCACACACATGCACACACACATACATTACACTCACACACACACACACACATAATACACTTACTCACACACACATCATACACTTACTCACCCACACCCACCCACACCCATATACCTACATCCACACAACCATTCTCTATAGCTTACAAAGTATGTAGAACTATTGGAACCACTCACCCACACACCCAATCCTACATATTAACACTATCAACTCCATATTTATAAATGTGTGTGTATAGATAAAAGAAAACAACACACCCAGACCGAAATTTGTGTTTATTTAAAATGCAAATTTTATCAAAGTTTAATGCATTTTTTAGGAGGCATTATGTAAAACTATCGATAACAGGGCTAACCGTGTGTACGGCCTATTATGGCTATCGCCTATATAATCATCTAAATCACACACATATTATGAAACTCATAGAATTAGTTTTATTTAATGAACCAGAAGCTAAGGGTATACCTAATGATATACTGAGATCTCAGATATACACACACCTTCAATTAGATCAAAAATGTTACCCATTTGGTGAGAGGATGGAGACTATGAATAAGAATAAGAAGACATGGGATAAGGAAACAAAAATGAGTAAACTTAAAGAGTTTACACAAGATATATTTAGCTCATTATTGAGTGTTTTATATATTGAAGGCTTCATACAAACATCTATAGAAATATTAGCACACACACTACCCAATTCTGAAAACAAGACACTTATCTCAGCCATTTTCTGCCTATTAAGATTACAAGATATACCTGACACTATGAAGGAACACCTTACACACCAAGAAGATATAGCTAAATTCATGGAGGCCTATATGAGACTATTAAATAACACATTTATTACACACATTGAGAAATTGGCTAAAGAAGCCCTTGATACTCATTGGAACACACTTGAACCTACTACAAAATTTTGTATAGATCAATTACCCCTTATATATCTAACTCTAGCTCAATCTATACACACACATATACTGAGTGAACTAAAACACACACTCTTAGAATCTAAGGATTTAAAATCATCCATTACACAGACATTTATTGATTTTATGTCTAAAGAATGTGTAGATAATGAGATGACTACACCCTCCATTTGTGTATATGAAAATATGAAACAATTTATTGAAAAGGCCAATGAAAATGACTTACACATTGATGAACATCGACACATCACCGCTGCTCAAATTATACCTCTTGCTACTGTATTCTTAAATCAGCCCTTTGCTGAGCACATACACAAACAAACAGGTGGGTGTGTGTACGGATGGGAATTGAGTAGATGAGTGAGGGTGGTAGGTTACAGTGGTTGTAAATGAAGGTATAGGGTAATGTGTGTGTGTGTGTAGTTGGGCGTTTAGTGGTGATGATGATGGGGATATGTTTGTGTGTATATAGATGATGGTAGAGATATGTACATGTGTCTGTAGCTATGCATATATATACAAATTTATAGATATGTGCTTGTCTACCTATACATGCATGTGCAACTTTACAAAAGTGTGTACCTAGCTATGTATGCATCCACTACTATATAAATATATTCGCTAAACATATCTATACACACACAAGATTTATATAAATCACCCTTCATTGTATATATTTTTTTTCCAGACTAATCAATGAAATGTAATGTATATACACAAGTCCTTCACATAATGAGAAGAATTAATTAGTATAGCTAGTAAGGTTTTTACACGCACACATACATACATACACATACACGTATACACACACACATACATACATATATATATATATATAGACACACACTCACACACTTATATTTACACACACACTATGTAAATACATATTTAGAGATTTATAATATATATTTTATATTAAAAGTCATCCGATATTTCCAAAGCTTATATATTAATATAAAATAGATATCAAATCTATTTTTTGTGTATAAAATTTTATAGTGTGTATTTCTTATAATCTGTGTTCAAGTAATACTTCGCATTGTGTATGTGTATAAAATTTTATATTGTATTTATGTACAAATTCATAATGTGTGTATGTATATTATAATTAATTTTTTTTTGTATTTAAATATAAATATCTAAAATTCAAACACCTTTTAGATTTGCTTAACGTATAATTTATAATCTAAAGATGTGTGTATATAATTATTAACTATATATGGATGTTGCATGTGCAAAGATATTTATATAAATATGTTATAAATTCACAAATTTTAGGATTACACACCATCAGACCTACACACCTTACTTCTATATATTGATTTTACCTACATACACACACAGATATATATATATATATATATATAATTTCTGATGTATAAATTAATAAGTGTAGTGCTTGATTACAACCTTTTTGAATTTAAAATAAATTTAAAATCAATTATATATTTTTTATGTTTATTATTTCATTATAAAAAAATTCAGCTGTAAATATGTGTGTTGTGTGTGTGTGTGTGAGTGTGAGTTTAAAAAATTAATTGTTTTGGGGGTATGTGTAGGTCTGAATTAGCAAGGGGTTAAGATTTAGAAAGATCATAATAAATAAATGCGTGTGCATGTGTATAATATAATCACATTCTATTTTTCTACTTATTTGAGATGGTGTGTAAAAATATGTGTGTATGATGACCTAATTTCACCAGTGTAATTGATCGGTGTATAGCTTATGATCAATTCAATCATTTTACCTGTGTATGTGTAAGTTTGTGTACATATGTGTGGTCTGTGTGTATATGGTGAGTATAACCAAAGGTGTGTATAACTGTAGGTGTGTGTGTAAGTGTGGGTGTGTGTAAGAGTAGGTGTGTGTATGGGGGTGGGTGTCTGTAAGAGTAAGTGTGTGTAAGTGTGGGTGTGCGAAAGAGTAAGTGTGTGTATGAGTGTGGGTGTGTGTAAGAGTAGGTGTGTGTATGAGTGTGTGTACGTGTGTATATGTGTGTGTGTATGTGTGTACGTCTGTGTAATAATATTTTTGATTATTATGAGCTACACCTATGAAATGTATGGAATTTGTGGTTTAATTGATCGACCATGTGTATGTTGTAATTACTCCCTAAACCACCCCATGTGTAAGATTTTTCATATATAACTAAATTAACTCTAGAATGTAATAAGGCCATACTGCACATTACACACGGTTCATGGCTAAGAAATACTTCTGCACCTGTACAAAGGTATTGCTCTTCCAATGAGTGTGTGTGTGTAGTGTTATTGTGCAAACTTGGCTTAGCTGTAAAAAGAAGGTGTGTAATTTTTAGGGTTAGATGTGTGTATGTATAGTACGATGATATATGTTAGACTAATGATACAAAGAACCTGAAATGCCTCATACATACGTATTACATGAACACACCCACACATACAACAACACCCACACCCTACACACACACTACACAAAACCTACAATTTTCTAGTTGTTGTGTTGAGAGTGTGTCGATAGCGACCATAGCGGCGTGTTTGAGTGGATGATGTTTTTTATTATCGCCAACGCTACACATAACTTTGTTGTTTAAAACAATTACACACCCTGAGCCGTGTGTACCCTCCTCTTTACCTACTGCATAAATATAGGTTGTGGTGTGTGTGTAGGGGGTGTGGGTGTGTGTAGGGCTTGTGTGGGTGTGTACGTGTGTGTAGGTTATGGGGGTGTATGGGGTGTGGGTGAGTGAGTGTGTGTAGGGGGGATGTGCTGACTGTTTATGTTAGGTGTATGTGTGTGTGTGTGTGTGTACTATATGTGTGCTTTGTGTCTGTGTATGAGATTTTTCAAAAAAATTAGAGGATTTTATGTTAAATAAAGGTTACACTCGATATGTGTGTGAAGAATAGACTGTTTATTGTCATAACTGTGTGTGTGTATCTTGCTGATTCATTACACATTTCTAAGTATATAACTGTGTATATAACAGACCTTCAATTGCTCGGTCTAAATTCTTGTTTAATATAGCGGACCTCTCCTCCCTATTTACATAAAGTATTTATAGGAAGTTGGATCTATGTTTAATGTTTATGTGTGTATGTTTTTATGTGTGTGTACATCTCTTGATCTATGTATAGGTATGGCTGTGTATGTGTTATGATTTTTGGTTTTTGTGCGTATGCGTACGAGTGTGTATAGAAGTATTTATAAATATATGTAAATCTTACGTTAATTTGAGTGGTGTCCAATTTGGTTTATTATATATTGTTGGCCAGTGTGTATTTGATATCCTATACTGTTCAAATGTGTAAGGCTGTTTGAGGTTAACTTGGGCCTTTTCTATAATTTTCTTTATCTGATGCTTTTCAAGGAATTCTACACACTCATTTGGTAAATCCTGCAATGTGTGTAAAACCAAATCATATCTCAAAGTATATGAAAATGAACATACACACACATGTGAATACAAGTTATATCATAATGGTAAAATTAAAATTGTGTGTTCCTACACACACACTGTCTATCTAGTACTAGACACATATAACATCTCAAGCACACACACAGACCTCAAATTTACCCAATACATATGTAATACACACATGTGTTTATACGTGGCACAGTAAAGTCACACACATATCTGTATAGTATATTAAACATGACACACCACATACACACCTTCATACCCCTAAAGATATACCCACATGCATAAACTCTTAGCTCCCCCCCACTCCCACACACACCCCATACACACACACAGACCTCAGTTTTTCCGAGAAGTATATACACATAGTCTTCTATATGAGGATGTTTTTTACATCTTTTAAGGTGTTTAAACTGATTAGTTTGTCTGTGAAATTGTTTAAAGAGAGTTAAAAGTTGGCCACATATTTTATTGGGGATAGACAGTACGTACACATCTTGCAATATATTGGCTTGGTCGATGTTGTAACAAAATGGGAGTATCTCTCTAAGTGCCATAGTTGAGTAGCCTATGTGTTAAATTGTGTGTGTGTAGGTGTGTGTGTATGTGTACTGTCATGAGTTCTAGTTCATGGATGTGCATTCGTAGTAGTGAGGTTGTGTGTGTGTGTGTGTGTGTGTGTGTATGTGTGTGTGTGTGTGTGTGTGTGTGTGTGTGTGTGTGTGTTTGAGTGTATGTGATTATTGGATTGCGAGTGTGTAGGTATGTAGGAAAGTGAGTGTGTATAGATTTGTCTGTGTCTAGAGAAGTGTGTCTATATTAGGTTTGTCTGTGTGTAGGGAGGTGTGATTGTATATTAGGTTTGCCTGTGTGTGCATATAAGAGTGTGCGTGTATATGTGAGTGTGTCTGCCTAGATATATGATCACTGAATGTTTTTAGATTTATGGTCACAGTGTAGATATGGGTATATTGTTTGTGTGTAAGTTTATGTGTAAGTTTATGTGTGTTGTTATTGGAGATTGTTTGTGATAAGAGATTTAAATAGTTGTGTCTAAATGAAAGTTATATAAGGAATGCTTGTATTTTATATATATATATATATATATATATATAATGTGTGTTATGTGTATATGTTAACTATATAGGTAATTATTATGTATTAGCTACATAGGTCTTTGAGTAGTATATATACATATATGTCTATGTGAATTATTAATATCTGTGTCTGTATATTTTGTGTCTATGTGTATGTGTGTGTGTGTGATATATATAGATATCTGTGTTGTGTCTGTGCATGAGTTAAATAAACATGTGTGTCTGTTTACTGAACAGCTATGTGTGCGTATAATACGTAGCTTTGTGAGTGAATACTATGTAGTTATGTGAGTCTATACTATTTAATCATGTGTGTATACACAATGTAGCTACTGTGTGTATGCTATATAACTGTGTGTGTGCTATGCAATTGTGTGTGTTATGTGCTCAAGTAAGCTTGTAAAATTGTCGAGTGTTTGTTAGGGACTAATAAATTCAGCTCTATTACAAATTGCTTGTAAAAATCAAATAGGCACACACACACACACGCAACACACACTACACCCACACAACACACACACACATATATATACACCCAATACAACCTGATCTCCCCATCACCCCTCCATTTCACACATACACAAACACACCACACATACACACTCCACACACCCTCACAAACTACACACACATATACCACACATACTCACACACTCGCACACTACACACACTCGCACACTACACACACTCACACAGTACACACACACACACACAAACCATACACACACACACACACCACATACATACAACACACACACACACACCACATACACCACACACATACAACACACACACACACACACACAACAACCTTCCCCCCTCCCCTCTCAAACCCTCTCTTATTCAATATCAAATACTAGATTAAAATAGAATATCCTATTCTATATTACACATACAGTAATAAATATATAACAAGCTACACACACTCTTCTCTATAATATAAATTACACCCCTTTATTCTTCTTATTTCATCTCTGTTGTTTATTTGTTAATTTTTTTTTCTTCTCCATCAACTTACTTACACACATCCTCCTCCTCCTATTCATATATTTTCATCAAATCACACACATTCATTACTTATTTAATTTCTTCTTTCGTCTGTTTATTTATATATTATTTATTAACACAATTTTGAAGTTTTTATAAAAGCTTATTCGAAGATGGAACAGCAAGCCCCTACACCGACTGAAACGAAGAAATTACCTCCAAACAAAGTTCAGACGTTTGGTAGAAAGGTGTGTGTATGTGTGTGTAGCGTATTTATGTATGTGTGTGTAGCGTATGTATGTATGTGTGTGTAGCGTATGTATGTATGTGTGTGTAGCGTATGTATGTATGTGTGTGTAGCGTATGTATGTATGTGTGTGTAGCGTATGTATGTGTGTGTAGCGTATGTATCTGTATGTAGCGTATGTATCTGTATGTAGCGTATGTATCTATATGTAGCGTATGTATCTGTATGTAGCGTATGTATCTGTATGTAGCGTGTGTATGTGTGTGTAGCGTATGTATGTGTGTGTAGCGTATGTATGTGTGTGTAGCGTATATATATGTATAGTCTGTGTATACGTGTATAGCGTGTGTATGTGTGTGTAGCGTGTGTATGTGTGTGTAGCGTGTGTATGTGTGTGTAGCATGTGTATAGTGTGTGTATGTGTTTGTAGCTTGTGTATAGTCTGTATATGTGTTAGTAGTGAGTGTAGTGAGTGTAAATGTTTGCAGTGCGTTTGTGTAGTGTACTGTGTGTATTATTATTTAACAGAGGAGGCATTTATGCCACATCCTCTTTTTTAATTATGATGTATATATATATATATATGACATGTGTGTATACATACTGAACCCCATGTGTCGGTGTCTAACCTACATGTAAAATAACACTGTGTGTAAGCCATGATATATATGAAACTTCTGCTTCACTTACTCTATATATATGTATGTACAGAAAAATGCAGTAGCTGTAGCCCTTTGTTCAGCTGGTCAAGGTATGGTAAGGGTTAATGGTTTCCCCCTACAACTCCTCCAACCAGAGGCTCTACGTGTAAAGGCCTTTGAGCCCATTTTATTATTAGGCTCTGATAAATTTGCAGAGGTAGATATGCGTGTAAAAGTGAGGGGAGGTGGTTACACATCACAAGTCTATGCTATTCGTCAAGCCATTGCAAAGGGTATTGTCTCATACTATCAAAAATGTAAGTTTAAATAAGGGTAAACACACACACTTTTTTTTATTTTGTTTTAATTAACCTTGTTTATGTAAATATTCATATATATATATATATATATATATATATATATGTATTTGACACATATTTTCTTATTTTTACAACTTCTTGTTGCACACATTCATATACCTCTACACATATCAAATCAATGTTGATTGTAGATAACTTATTTATTATACATACACACAAAATATGTACACATATAACACTCTATTTTCATATAACACATCCATATATACATCACAACCTATGCATGTGTGTACTTGGGAATAATATACTTCTTTGTGTGTATAGTTGGATTATACTCATATATATGTATAATTGAATTAAGTAAATATATCTGTATGTGTGTGTATAGATAAAGATGAAGAATCGAAAATGCAACTTAAAGAGGCTCTTATTGCATATGACCGTTCGTTGGTTGTTGCTGACCCCAGACGATGTGAGCCAAAAAAATTCGGTGGAAAAGGTGCACGCTCACGATATCAAAAATCATATCGTTAGATATGTATATATATATATTTATATATATATACACACATTGAGTGTGTGTATATCTCAGACATAAGTATATATTTCAAATGTGTGGATTTATAAAGTTTATTTGAAGAAATACACACATCTTCATAATTTGAACGTATTTCAACAAACTATTTTTATAACACACAACTCTCCTATTTAATTATTTGAAACTTATAATTTGATGTTGATGCTGTTATTTTATTATTTTTTTTAAAAATATATATTTATAAAATGTATACTTAGTATCTTATAGTTAAAAATATAATTTACTATGTGTATGTATCAAAATATATTGTATCAATTGTGTTAGATATACGTAGTGATTATGAGGTGTGTGTAATATAAGAGTCCTATGCGTGTATCATACATAAGAAAATGAAATAAGTTGAATTTAAAATGTGCTCTTCTACTAAAAAAAAAAACATTCTGAACACACACATAGGTCTATATATAAAATAGTGTTTGTTCTTGGAAATTTAAAGGGTTATCATTGATTCTCTTACCCAAATAGAAACATACACACATTTATATATATATATATAGTTATACTTCATAATGTGTGTCTTGAAAATCAGTGTGTTGGGTGGCTCTTTCTCTAGCCTTTAATAAGTTCATTTTTTGTTGTTTTTCAAGCCTTTTCTTTTCTTTTAATAACTTCTTTTCTTGTTTTGTTAGTAATTTAACAGAGGGGTCTTGTTTATACTTTTGATACACACCACTGTGTGTATTATTTTCATGTGTATTCACATTATTCCCCTTGGGTGAGTTTGGATAAGTGGGGGTTGAACTCATAACGGGTTGTCTCCGAGGTCGGCCAATACGGGCTGACCCAGGTGGACGTACAGAGTCTTGCGGTGCTAAATATTTGATATATATATATATATATATATATATATATATATGTGTTTATGTGGATATTTCCTATGTGTATTGTTTGTTAGGTGTGTGTGTAACGAATCTCTAAGGCGGGTGTATATATAAATATATATATATATATCGCGTGTGTGTGTATGTAGTAGTGTGTATGTAATAGTGTGTATGTAGTAGTGTGTATGTAATAGTGTGTATATATATAGCTTATATACATGTGTATGTGTGTGTATATAGCATATATACATGTGTATGTGTGTGTATATATATAGCATATATACATGTGTATGTGTGTGTATATAGCATATATACATGTGTATGTGTGTGTATAGATATAGCATATATACATGTGTATGTGTGTGTATAGATATAGCATATATACATGTGTATGTGTGTGTATAGATATAGCATATATACATATGTATGTGTGTGTATAGATATAGTTTATATACATGTGTATGTATGTGTATAGATATAGTTTATATACATGTGTATGTGTGTGTATAGATATAGTTTATATACATGTGTATGTGTGTATATATATATAATTTATATACATATGTATGTATTTATATATATATATATAGTATGTGTATTTCGGTGTTTGAAAGGGATCGAATTAAAGCACCCAAAATTGAATATTTAATTAGCAAAATAGATGTATAATAGATATGATCAAACTCACTCCAAGGTGTGTGTGGTAATCCGAAGAATTCATCGCTTGCATCAGATGCACACCCAGTTTCCAGAAATTCTTGTAAATCGTCATTGGTTGTGATTACACGTTCATTTGACTCTCCAAGTTGAAATTTATCAGAATTTTCTACCATATCAAATTCTGTGTGTGCAAGATATTCATAAGAGTCTCTTGATAGGCCATTGAGTAGCTGAATAATATTTGTATAGGTAATTTATTGTTTATTGGGTGGTTATAATGTTATACATGAAATTTGGGTAATTTAATCAAGCGTTTGTTTATAAAAAACTATATCACAAATACCCTCTAAATGCCAATGGTTTTAAACTAAATATAATGATAGGCACACTTCATATACTCCTATAAAGTTATCACCCCTACACACATCCCAAAATTTACAAAACCCCTACACACATCTCTACTATTACAACACCCCTGCAAACATCTCTACTATACATACACATTGATGTGTGTATAAACAATAAGGGTATAATTGAGTGTGTATTTACCTCAATAACTTCTAATTCTGCATTTCTAATTTGTTGTTTATCAAACACATTGAAATTTTTAAATTTTCTTCGACGAATATTTTTTGTGGGGGGCGTTATGCCACTCTTCCATTCCCAATTATAAATCTCCTCTAATATTTGTAAATTCAATGCTTCAGGTGAGTTTGGTGAATAAACCATTAAAATTTGTGATATATCCGCTGTACACACACACACAGGAAGAGTGGGAATATGTGTGTGTGTGTGTGTGTGTGAATTCGGGTGTACTAGTGGGTGTGTTTGTATAAATTTTGATAGGAAATAAATCAAGGTATATACAGTGTGAATTTTGTGTTTGTGTGTATCCCTGCGTGTGTATAAAAACAGATACAAAAATAAAAGTAATACCAGATTTAAACATCAAGTCGCCATCTAGAGTTTTATAGCTTTCGACAAGGTTAGGGAGTTCCAATAGGATACCTTCTAATTGTTCTTCTATACCATCTACCTGAGCGATGTGTGTAAGTAAATATTGTGGGTGGAATGAACAGGGGAATCAGTGTAAGCGTAAAGGGTCGATAAAGTAAACAGAACTTGTAAATGCGCATTTAAAGAGTCTGTATGTAAAGTCTATGTAAAGTATGTGTGTGTAAAGTATGTGTGTGTAAAGTATGTGTATGTAAAGTGTGGATGAGAAGAACAGAAAGATAAGTGTAAGTATGGAAAATGTATGAAATAAACAGAGATCTGTATGTGTGTTTAAAAATCTGAGTAAGATCAAAACTAAAATTTTATCAAAAAATAAAAGGTGTGTAATAAGTGCAATCCAACAACATTTAATTATTATTCTTAATTTTAAGGGATTGAGTATAATTGATTGGTAGATTGAATATTTTATATCATAATTAAAATTGATATATTCATAGTAAAAGAAAATAATATTCATATATAATATTCAGGGAACTCCTCATTAGAGTAAATATATGTATCATGTATGTTAATTCTAATAAGATTAGATGTGTGTGTGTTAATTCTAATAAGATTAGAGGTATGTGTACTAATTCTAATATGATTAGATGTGTGTTAACTCTAATAAGGTTAGATGTGCTTGTACTAGTTCTAATGTGATTAGATGTGTATGTGCTAATTCTAATATGATTAGATATGTGTGTGCTAAGTCTAATAAGATTAGATCTATGTATAATATAACCTTTATTTCAAAAAATCGATAATCATAAAGATCAGTGGAGGTGATTGTTAGTCCAAGTGGTAATTTCTTCTCTAGTCTATTTCTTAGGAGTTCGGCCACATGGAATGGAAATCTTATAATGCACTGAGCATCCATATTGGGGTAATCCTTTGTGTTATAGTCAACTAATTCATTAGCAGGAAACAAGCCCTTACTCAAGTCTGCTCTCCTATTTGAAATTAGGTAAAAGGGTGTAATTTGTGTGTGTATATCAGAACGTTAGTGTACGAGTGATAGATCAATTTACGAGATATGATGGTTATAAGTATTAAATAGAGTGAGTGGATTTTGAGGTAAATTGATCGGTTTATGTATATTAAGGAAGTTAAGTTGATTGAGCGGAATATTTTTCAAATTCTGATTATTGAAGTTTTTTTGTGTGTGTAGGTAGAAATGTATGTATAAGTAGAAATGTATGTGCACGTGGTGAAATGTATGTGCAGTAAAACATATGTACATCTAGAAATATATGTGTATGTAGAAATGCATGTATGTGAAAAAAATATGTGAGTGTGGGAATGTACGAGTATGTGAGGATATGTTTATGTATGTAGAAATATATATATAAGTTAGCTTAAAAAATTCATTATTTGAGTAGTTATTAATACTATAGGAATAATTAAAAGACTCATAAGTTATTCCTTTAAGCTACTTTTGTTCAGTTGAATTAGGGCTTGGGGTTATTGGATATTGAGATTGGTTGTTAAATTTGTTTGTGACTGTTTTCTTCATAGTATGCATAAGCCTATGTGAAGAGGAGAGATTGACATGTAGTTTGGAGCTGGGATTCTGTTGGTATAAGTTGTGATTTGTAAAGGTATGATTTTGGTTCTGAGTTCCATGGCCTAGTTTGGTAGAAATTTAATGGTTTATGCGGATATGGAATGTCGATGATTCAAATTATGTGTATTTCTCGTAAGATATGAATATACTAAAATCAAGATATCGTCTTGGTAATTTTAGTTATTTCAAACTTATTAAGGTAAATTGATAGTTTTACATAAATTATTTGAGTAACTTAGAGTATCATTTATATGAACTATGATAAATTAACACTAAATAAGCGTGAATAATTCGAGTTTTGGATATTTCTCAAGAAATCAATTGGTATAAATAGATGGAGGTTGAATAGCTAGATCTAAGGAGAAAGTAGTTTCAATCAGGAGCTGAGCTTGTTATAAGCAGATGGACTTATGAATTTAAGGCTTATACACCTATACTAAAGGGTTAATACAAAATCGATCAAAAGTCTACATAAATCATTAGAATTGAAGTGATTGTAAAATAGTATTCTGGAACTTGTCTAACCTCTTGGTGGCTCCCACAAATCTATTCCATGTGATTTTTTCTTATATTTCAATAACTTTTTATTCTTTTTAGGGTCATAAGCATTAGGAGGGGCAGGCACCGGTGCAGAGAAGCGGAGTGAAAAAGGTGTAGGTGGACTTTCAGACATTTTGGAGGACACTTAAAATAAAACCCAACTGCGCTATGGAATTAAAAGCCCAATAGTTGACTTTAATGGATTTATTTTCTCTATAATGTGTAAAAAAGGCTCAAAGTGGTATTTTATAGGCATAGGATTTATGTGTTCTTAGCCGCTAAATAGGATTGGAAGTCAAAAATACGTTTAGAGATTCATGTGGATTAATTAATAAAGTGCTCAACACGAGTAACAGCATTAAGCATAGCATTTTTCCATTACAAAATAATGGAAAGCTACTGCTTAATTTGATTCATAAATTTTAAGTCCTCATTCAATTTAATTGTCAAGTAAATTCTTATAAATTGATTGAAAACTACATTATAGAATACAATCAATTTATATTAATTAAAGCGATCATTTTAAATCAAAGTTGATAATTATAGTATCAAAATTGATAAAATTCAGTGTATATATGCACAACATATATCCAATTAAAGCTTTCACACTTCTCAGAGGGCTTTTGAAAGCTTGGACCAGGACCCGAAAATGCAGTCATCAATTTACAACTCCTCCGCAAGATGATTTTGGAAAACTATGGTATCTAGTCAATTTACAAACAGCTAAGTGAAAACTTAAGTCAAAACTCGCATATATATATTTAAAATCACCATACTCTATGAAAATGATGCGTTTTTCTTGCTTGCTATAGTTAATCCAAACCAAAATGGATATATATTGTGTAAACAAGTAAAAATATATTTTTACTTATACACAACATTCTTGCAAGGTTACAACTATTTATATGGGTAGAGTTCGGCACCATGCCGTTAATAGTTAATCTAATTCGGGTACTATGTAAACATTATCATAGGAGCATCATCTGCTTTACACGATTATTTTACTTTGCCAATCTAAGCTTATAGAAATAAAGATGGGAACAAATATTTAGATCAAAAGGTCATACTTATTGAAATTATTTTCTCATGCTAAAACAATTACCGGAGTACTTCTTAACAACTCCCAATTCTCCTAAAGGAAAGTCAAGTGATAATGAAGTACGTACACTAAAAATTCCTGTACATGCTAGATCAAATTGTTGATTTTTTTATCCTATTCTTTTTGAGCTATTCAAGTATGAGCTCGAGCTTCATATTCACCAGGAAAAAGTAAGTGTATAAAACACCCGAGAACTATCTCTCACTCAATGAATCTAGAAGCTATATCTTATATTTTATAAATTACCTAAAATTTCAATTGAAAACTTGGATACATGATACTATAGAAGTATATATGATTACTGAATTAGGCAGAATATAAGAAAATTCAAATTAAAATTGTATAAAATTTAAATTATTCGCTGAAATTTAGGCCTTAAGTAAGTAACATAGTTTGGTAATTTAGACTTTTGGCTCAAAGTAGAATGTTTAATTCCAATTTGTTTATAATTGGCTTCAATCATTAAATCTCTATGAAATAATTAAGTATAATTCCATATAATCAAAAAGACAAACACAATCGACTTAAAAGTTCATTTAATAACTTCAATCAAAATATATCTTTCTATTGTTGAAAAAATCCTCACCATTTTTAAATCAGTTTATAACTAACTTACTGAGATAAACAAGACAACTAGGTAGGTATATTGGTTTCTACAAAATTAAATTTATTAATTGACTAGCTTTATGACTCAAATTGTAACACTTTAAGAGACATCGAGCCAAAATACATAAGGTTATTGAATTATGATATTCATGATTTGGCTAATTCCAATGTTATATTGCGTGTTTACTTTTCAGCCAAAAAGATCCGTGTCGAGTGAGTTGAATTTTAGTTGTATTGTCACTCTCATGCAACACAAAAACTTTACCGTGTTTAGTTATTAATGAATCTTTCGACTTGAGCATTTGAGATAGCCTCAAATGTTTATTTACGTGCCTATTATTATGATCAAGTAAATCTTTAGGCTTTCCCCATAATTTGACAACTTCTTCAGGGCAATCCAAATCTACATTGACTACCCTTCCTAGTTTTATAATTGAATAGAAAAATCAAATTAAAAGTGAAACTTGTTAATCATTAAAGATTAAACACTCCTACAGTCCGTGTAATTATATTTAATCCTTGTGTAACTTGTATTATCAGCGGATGCATAATTGCATCCTTTGCATATATACTCGATTAGGTAGCTAAACGATGTTAGGTGCTAACTAGTCATATATAGTCAAGCTTCAAAAATATATTTAGAATATACCTAATACAAAACTTGTAGCGGTGTCACAGCGTGTTTCAAATTTTCTCAAAATGTTGTTTATCTCTTCTGTATCATTGTTCTTTTTGCTGATCTCTGCTATCTCATCAATTTGCTTTGTAATCTAAGTTTCAGTGAAAATTAAAAGCAATTATAACACTCTCCTTGTTTCAACGCAGATTAGTGCATAAGTTTGTTATAAAAAGGAACTCAAAAAAGCTCCAATTTAATCTCAAGGACACTTGAGACTAGTGTGAATTGGTGCTTAAGCACTCAACCCACACACAATTATATTGGAATATTATAGTTTTAGGAATATATTACAAATCATTAGAACATTATAACTGCCAATCTTCAATAGAAACGATTAGGTTTCTTAATTTACATTTATAATTTTCAGTATATACACAACTTACTGATTTATTTTGTTGTTGATATCGTTCTTCGAGGTCTTTTATGAATGAATCCATTTCACAATCAAGACTTTTATTAAGAAATTCCATCTGCAAGCTTTTAAGCTCATTTGCCCTTAATACAATTTTTTGTGCCTCCTGCTCTGCTTTTAAAAGCATCTCTAGAAATTTATTATTTTCACTTAAATCTGAGGAAAAGATTATGGACTGTAATTAATAAATTTGGCTAATTCACAATAAGGAATATTTTAATGTAATAATTATTTTTTAACTTATGATCGAGAATTTACAAAATTTACCCTTGAAATTCTCTTCATAGGGTATGCTCCAACAACCACAAAAATTGAAACAACCGGAGACCCAGCTCCACAAGTCTGAGAATAGATCCTTAGTACCCGCACCAGCCAAAGGGAGGGAATTTTGCTTCTCGAAAATTATTGGAAAGTAAAATAATTCATAGTCATCCATTTTATCTTTTGAATCTTCTTTTATATTGTTAAATTCATCGGTGTAGTCTGAACCCAAATTATTGTCATTTCGATTAATGTCTATGGTCTCAATACTCATCTCTTTGTACATCTCACTCATAATTATAAGTTTATTAGATCATTAGAAAATCTAAAATTTCTAAATAAACCCTTTACTTGCATTCAGTCTGCTAAAGCTTAATAAATTACTGATAGCTTACCTGGGAACTAATGTCATAATATTTCAAGAGTATTTATTAATTTTATATACCTTACATCTTAATTTACAAATATATACAGTCAACAGATGGGAGCCTCTAGGAATATTTAGGATTATATACAACTAAAATTACTTGTTCTTCTAATTCTTACGTCTTGCTGGGGCTTCCTAAAATCCAAGATTAATAATTTTTCATTCTAAAAATCACCTTAATTACACAAGTCTTAATACTGAGGCATAGCAGCATTTTTTTACACTTTGGGGGTATATATAGATTTTCGGTCTAGAAAGAAATTTATAGATTTGTCGGAAAATTGGCACTCTTTTTAGTTTGTTTGATACACTTTAAACTAATCAAGTATATAAGAATTTTGTTAATAATTCTTGTGTCTATAAATTTTATGGACGATCGTTCATTTTGAAACATGACTAAATCAAGTTCACTCAGAATTATTTGAAATATAAAGCAAACTAAATACTTGCTTTCAGGTTAGTATCAAACTTCACCATATATCAGCCTAGACTTTAAAGAGACTATCGATGATTAAATGGCTAAATGAATAGCTAGAAATTAAGCTCCTTCTACTACAACGAAAGTAAATGGATTACAATTCAACATTAATAGTTTATCGCTCAGAATATTTTGGTATTTATATAACTAGCGGTTAGGTTTTTTTCAATGAGACTTGATGTTGCCCACACTCATAATTTCAAGGGGTGTTTGGATAAACTAGTACACTTCCTTAGCTTTCTAAAGGTAAGACCAGCATTTGGTCTTGCACCTGGTTTTATAAATGAAAAAATTAATAGATTGAAAAATACACTTAATGGTCATAATTAGCTTCAATACTTCAACAATTTTTGGGTAGATTCTTAGAAATATCTGTTTCCAGTGATTCGATGAGGTAAATAAAATGCCGACTATTCCTATCATAAAAATTTACCTCTGATAAAAGTCAAGTTTAAATCTCTTGAGGCAACTTTAAATTACAAAGGTTGCAATGTTGCTAAGCGTACGTAATTCACAATTTGAAACGTAGATTGTTTATATAGCTCAAGCGAAGCAATTAAAAACGCTCTCAATTTCTTCTTGTGTGTAACTTATGTAATAAAAATACAACAACGTAACATTCTTTAAAATGATCTCATAAAGGCATGGATAGCTTTTCAAACCCAACTATAACCCATAATAAAAATTAATCAGTAAATGAAATCAAAACTTTTCTTTTTGATAACAATATATTAAAGTTACTAATTATTTAAAAATATTTAAACTTAAATTATCATTATAATACTTGAATAAACTTCATATTCAAGATGACTAGTGCTATGTTTACTCTTAGCAATGGCGTTAAAATGCCACAAATGGGTTTTGGAACATGGCAACTTAAAGGAGAAGAATGCTACAACTCAGTTACATGGGCTCTACAGCAAGGCTTTCAGCTACTAGATACTGCTGACGTTTATGGAAACCATGAGGCCTTCGGAAAGGCAATGAAAGATTTCTTCGAGAAAAACAAGAAGTCTCCCGGCAATCTCGAATTCGAATCAAGCACTGGAGCTAATGTTTTTGTAACAACCAAAGTTCCCCCAAAAAAGATGGGCTACCAAGGTGTTACAGATTGTGTCAACAACTCACTCAAGGAGTTGGGAGTTAGCCAAGTTGATTGTGTTTTGCTTCATTGGCCAGGTTTTAATTAATATGCTAAGAGTTGATATTATAATTTTGAGTTCGCTAACACCTTTAATTTTATTATGTTTTACATTCTCATAAATATACAATTACATAATTATATATGACCTGAATTTATGATTATAAAAGATATCTTCATTGATGCTTTACAGGAACCTTCGAGCCAAGTGATAGCCCTAAAAATCGATCAATCAGAAAGGAATCCTGGAAAGCAATGGAACAACTTTATAAGGACGGTAAAACTAGATCTATTGGAGTTAGTAACTATTATACTAAACATCTGAATGAACTGATGGAGGACGGTGTAGAATTCACGCCTATGGTTAATCAGGTATATATAGTTTAATGTAAATACTATTGTTTTAATAAATGTTCCGTTTTAATATTTTTTAGGTAGAGATGCACCCTTTCTTGAAATTATCTGAGCTTGAAAAATGGGCTAAAACTAACAATATGGCACTTCAAGCATACTCATCTCTTGGAACTGGAACAATGGAACTACTTGAAAATCCCACTGTTACTAAGGTAATTTTCAAATTACCTTGATACTGTTCAATTTTTTAAACTAAATACATATACTGCTACATTTTATAAGATCGCTAATGAAGTAGGATGCACACCAGGTCAAGTCCTACTTAGATACCCTTATCAAAAGAATTTTATGGTTCTCCCACGAACTACAAAAAAAGAAAGGGTTAAAGAGAATTGGGAGACACTAATGTACAGCTTAACAGATGAACAAATGAGCGAGTTAGATTCTATGGATCGTCAAAAACACTATTGTTGGGATCCTAATACCATAAATTAAATCAATTTACACAGATAACGAGCAGTCACATTTTCAATATGTCATAAAATTTTATGGATATTTTGTTATTATATCCCCCTTCAATTGTCTAATATTTTTATTTAATTATTTTTTGAATAGAAATGAATTTGTTTTTTTTTTGTTTCATTATATAACAGTCTACATAAGATAGAAAAAAAGTTCTTAATTAGCATAACAATATCATGAACTTTTTATTATAATAAAGTCCAATTTTCAAATTAAAAATTATGTTAAGATCCAACACTAAGAACAAAATCTGACTATTACAATTATATAATTGAGTTTTCGATAAGAAACTAAGCCTAGAGTCGATATTCTATTAACTAACTAAGGATCACACAGAATAGCAATCCGGAATTAATAGTAAACGACTATAAAAATCCAATTAAATTTGCTTTTTCTCTGAGTATTTTCTATAGAAAATATATATAACTAATACCTAACCAAAATTAATTCAAAAATTCTGAAATTTCAAAGATAGCTGCTACACATAATTAATTGTATAGCAATTTACTTGAACACATCCTATATGGAACCTGAAATTGAAAGTTTCACAATCGAAGCTTCATTATAATAAAAGTTTGGAACAACAATCTAAATAGATTCCAGCAAGCTGTTATATCATCCATAGATGAAGTGTCAAATAAGAAAATGCTTGTACTGTAAGAATGTCTCATTAAACAAATTGTTTTGTGACCAACAAGCTAAAAGGTGATATTTAAGTACTTATGTACCAATATAACCTAGAAACAAATCTACTATCAATTAAATGTTTCATATGTGAATTACAGATAAAAAGCATGTATTGGATCTTTTTAGTATTTGAAGGCTTAGAAGTTTGCTTATGCTACTAAAAATAGGATGTTTTCAATTTAACACAGAAGATCTGGAAATGCAAAAAAATTAAGCAAGTGTATAAAATTATAAAGTAACTTAAAAAATTGTTGTGTGCTCCTACATTCAATTGAATAAGTAATAATAATACCCATTGGAGTTTGTGTAAATCTATAGATATTAAATTTATCGAATTATCCTAAAATCTGAAAAAGAACTCAAAAATCTCTATAACCCTCTCTGGTATTAATGGTAAAATAAAAGTTATTTACCTGAAGAAATTTATGATAGCTAATGCCAGTAAATTATTGATTATTAGAATAAGATGGTATTCGATTCATTAGAGAGCGTAATAAAAAGACGATTGGTGCTAGCCAAAAGATTAGATTGAGTTAAATGAAGAAAGAGATATATCAATCAAAATAAAAATGGTTTTGAGACGATGTTTCATCTTTTTAGAAGAGTAAAATTTTGTTAGTACAGTTCAAACAATTTTAAAACAAAAATGGTCGAGAAGAGAAAAAATTATTTCTAGCTTTTACTTATTTGTTATATAAATTCCAACTACACAAGAGAGAAAAAATGCCTGATAATAAGTAGTCAACTCGGGTGAGTTATAAAAAAGGTAAATATTGAGCCGATCAAGCTATTAATAAGTATAGAGTTAAAGAATAAACAAGCAAATATAAGGGAAATCCAGTCAGAAAAATAAGTGGATTTTGTAGTTATTCAAATCATACCTTACAAAAACAGAGTTAAACCAAAAGTGACATTTGCATTTTGGGATCAAGGAGCTCAGGGATTGAACCCAATTTTTATCTGAGATATAGGATGTTAAGAGAGTATCTGAGAAACTACAAAAGGATATTAAACATCTGCATCATTGTAGCTTTGGTTCTCAATATATGTAAATTTGAAGAAATTGTAGAATTTAAAATTAATATTTTATTATTTAAATGATGGCATGTGAAATGTATACTCTAAAGCATCGCATTATGAATATACTTATGAGTTAATTTCAGCCTAAAATGCAAAAGAATAAATAACCTAATACGGAAGATAAATTAATCACCTTTAGTGTTTACCAAAGTTCCTAAAGCCCAGCAAATTATTATGGGCGCCCTTTACAGGCTGTCAACAAGCTATCAACCTGAAACATAGGTTGTAAACAACCTCGAATTTTATATTCGCAAAACTTAAATTACTAAATCTCTATCCACTAACATTCATGTTTAATCACTGAAATTGATTTAGCTGTCGTTCTCTGCAAAATAATCACATTCGTAAATTGGCCATAGACATACTGTATTCGTATTAACAGACAGAGGCTTAATTAATTGAGTTATTATTAGTGGCTATGTAAAGTAATTAATGAGCACAATGATTAGTCGAGAAGAATGTTTTGTCTAAAAAATAACAATTCTTTTTTATTGTTGTACTAACTGAAAAAATGCGAGATGGGATATATATTAACATTTTCGCTCTTAAACTTATTAAATATATATATATATATACAAAAAATTTCACTTTTTTGCCGATTTTAATATTAGGTAAGAAATTCTCAACAAAAAATAAAAGTCTAAATTTGATAAAGATAACTTCTGGAGTTATAATTGCACAAAGTATGTGTACTCGGGACAATAATAAACGACTTTTCAAAATAGTAAAATTACTTGTCTCAACTTAAATTTATCAATACAAAGTCTAAGAATTGAACTCTAGCTACCATTCTCATGACGATGGAAGGCAATTTATAAAAGTCGGATTGTAAACTTCGGAGCCTCAAGTTACACTAGATAGATTTAAATGTGTTTTTTCGTGTTAAGATAGTTAAGATAATTAAAATAATACTAGTGAGGCTGAGAAAGGCATAATTATGACTTATTGTAATATAATAGTGGACAAAGATAGTAATGATAAATTATATTTAGAACTTAAGAGTATACCTGTGTCAAATAATCTAGCTTTAAAAATGTATTATTATAAACTAAAAATAGATCAGGGCTGGAGTAGTTGTTATATAAATAAGTCTACAGACAAAACAACTATTTAAAGGAGCTGGTAAAATTTAGAAACAGATTATTCGTTGAAGAGAATAAAAAGCTTTTTATGATTTGAATTCTTTTCGGAAGTAATCAAATTGATAAAGGCTTATTCTTATAGCGTTTACGCTTATAATAAGCAATGAAGAAATGTCTAAAAGTGTTGTACAAAAGATTTTTAATGAGCCCTATCTTAAATATGAAGAGATTTTTGTTTTTAATAGGGAGTTAAAGGATGATGTTCAAGCATTAAATGATTTACAAAACTAAGTCTTTGTTCAAGCATACTGAAATTTAAAAGTCCTTTAATGTTATATTTCTAAAGGACTCACCGAATGGTTACGATGTTTAATTTTTAAAATCAATTGGTCTTTTCTAAAGTATGTATTTGTCATTATATATATATAGCATTATAAGTTAACTCTTAAGTTAATTATGCCTTGAGTGAATATAAAAAGGGTATTTTGGAGGCTAATTTTTTTTTTATGACTTAATTTTGATATGTGTGACAGATAACTACATAAACTGTAATTATTTATCTACTCTCAGATGGAACGTTTCGAGGACTAGTTAAACACGCATGAAAATCATCAGAGAAATTGTTAATTTCATCAGACTACTTAAATATACGCAAGGAGACAATCTACAAGCTTCAATGTATTATGCTGACCTGCACTGGACTTTATAATTTGAAGAAATAAAACTTTATAAAATCAATTTTTTATGCCCAATCAATACACTAGTCAGGTGTTGACCATAATGATTATAAAACAATTAGACCTGTTTTAATAATTATGATTATATAAACAAAATACCCTCAAGATCTTCTAAATTTTCTTATTCCCAAAAGAACTTTTTTTCATCTACACTAGAACTATCAAGGCTGCTATAATGCACTAGAAAGCACTGCTATAAGTGAGATTGCAAGTGCATGTTCAACATTGGAGAATCAACCTGTGGCCTGCTTTCACTAAGCGCTGAATATGTAAAAATTCAACTTTGTTAATAAAATTCTTTGTAATACTGTATCTATTCACTTATGATAAGTAAGGAATATTTCCTTTTGCCACATTACAGTATTCAGACACCTAATATTTGATGAAAAATAAAAGCAGGTGTGAATAATCTTATTTATAGAGGTGCGTTTACATTTCAAATTATAAGTTATTTAACATATGTACTTTTATGTTATAAAGTTATGATGCATAATCAAAAAGTTTTTATCATATGAGCAATTCAAACTTTTGCAGTAAAAACTAGATTCATTTCGCTAGCTCCTAAGGTGAAAATAGCTGTTAAAAATTGCACAAGCTATCAATATAATAACCATTTGTTGGAATTTAAATATTATAAATTCGAGGTAAGTAGCTTTCATTTGCAATACTTTTATATATTTACACCCCTTGTGTATTACGAAATGTGTTTTGCTTGTGTTACTGGTTCAAGATCTTAAAATCTTTCAAAGAAATTTCTTATTAACTAGTCATTTCTTTACCCTCCAGCATACAGAGTGTCGAGGTTTATAACTTGTAGTAAATGTAAATAGTAGCCATATTTCCTATCCTTAATTATATGTATGCCATGTCATATATATATCCCTAGAGTTAACTAAGTTTATCGAAAACTTAACACCAGTCGATTTTAGGAGTGTTTCAGATTTTTGAGGCAAACTGTTGTGAATCAAAAAATAAAACTAGACGTTTTATCTTTTTTTCTCTCTTTCATTTTTTTTAATATACAGAGAATATACTATCAAAATAGTTGCACCAAGACAAAGAAATTATTCTACACTTGTTAAAATGTATGAGAATGGCCTGTTTTAAGAGTCGGCAAGTAATGGGGCATGAGGGTCATGCGCAAGTAATCATTAGATAGCTAAGCCATGGGAATATTGACTTAACTAACATAATGATTTCTTTGCCTCCTTCGAAGACACGCATAAGGTCTAAAAGGTTTAGATGTTTTAGACTTAAAGGTCACACAAATAAGGTTTAGTAATAACATAGATTTTCTATGTTTTTAATTTCCCTCGAGGTGTGAACTCCTACCTGGATTCAATATGTCAGCTTTCGCAGAGCCAGATAATCCTAGTAACGAGTGTTCTCCATGATCTTGCCTACACCATACCAAACAAAGCTAATAACTAGCTAAGTACAAAATCTTTGAGAAATATCCACTATGGAAAAAAAAAGCAAACAAATTTGGAGAAGTTATGTATAAGTTATTCTGATTAGATTGATTACTTGGTCAAGTTTCAAAATGCATGCACTTTTAAAGCATTATTGAGCGAACAATTGAATATTTAACTTATTAATTATATCAAAATAATACTTTATCTTGAACTTAATGCATAATATATGAACACAATCAAATAAATTTAGTTCATATTGCTTTGGATTTTTGGAAACTTTTATTAATTGTTTGAGATTTTTAAGCTTAAGACTAATAAGATGTGGTCCATTATGATTCATACACTAAATTTCTGATTTTGATTAATAGTAGTGTAAGACAAATCTTGCCCAATTTTACATTTAAATTAAAAAATTTATAACTGAAGTATGCACTGATCTCGTTTGACACCATTCCTCTAATACACTACGTTGGAAGCCAGTTGTGTGTGTGCTGTAAGTTAATGCTAGCTTAAAGAGCCTAATTAAAGTAGATTTATTTAAGCAGCGTTGTTGAATAAATAGCCATAAAAAGATTCATCAATATCCTATTTTAGTACGACAAATCTTCCCTCAGGTAATCTATTCTTACAATTTTACAAGCGATATGAAAATAAGTTTTGATTAACTATAAATAACCCTTAAAATAATTCAATCACTGCAAATAAAATTTAAATTTTAGATTTTTATATCACTCTTGATAACTTCTAATATATGATCCATAACCTTTTTTTATAAAACTTTGTTATTCCAAATTTTATAAAACTGGTTCCACTCTTTGATGATTGTCAGAGCTTTTGAAAAGAATGTATAATACTCTTTGAATACTGAATTGCTGACAAAGATTAAATAAAATACAATCAGATTTTAATCATTATCTGAACAAAATTAAATGAGGTTTCTCGAAGCTATAAGTTTTATTCATCGAATTAAGTGAAGCTTATAGTAATTCATGCATTTTTGCTATGATCTTTAATAGAGAAAACGCTTTTCCCAATTGAATTTAATTGTTTTAAATGCATTATTTAATAAGCATATGATAAAGGATAAAGTCAAAGGTGGCAAGATATTATTTACTCAAATTGATTTTAGATTCCCCCTTTAATAGTTTAATAGATTTATTCCAATTATATTGAACAGAATTGAGCCTGCGGCTAGTCATTTTATACAATTAAATTTGTTGTTAATTACGAATGTGCTTCATTCCAAATTTTATATAAATGACCCCTTTAATAATACTGCCACTTTAAAAAGGATACCCAAAGATAGATTTTAATATGCAAAGTGAAGTGTTGAGATATGTTTTATGTCTAAAGAGGGTTCTACCTAGAGTTAGCAATGGAAGCTGCTGTTAAAAGTCTTAACTTGAGTGAAAATTTAATTCTTAGACAGAGATTACATTCATGGATCTTTAAAAGCTTATCTAATATGTATAAAAAGCCTTTATTCACACATTTAGAGAATAAAATTATAGATATTATAATGTTATAAAAAAAGTATGACAGATTTTGTTAGGAAATGGAAACTAACAATCACAAGTACCTTGGTGTAAAAGTTATAAGTTGGTTTTATTTCAATTTAAATAACTCCTGGCTCTTGCTTGTTGGAATGCTAATTAGTCAATATCCAATTTCGAGTTGTGTACATAATGGCAATTATAGAGCCTTGTTTTGTAAAGTAAAGCAGCTTCCACTAATTCATAAGTTGATAAATATTAAATTTTCCAACATGTTAATTTTGATTGCATCAGTTATCAATTAATTCATATATTTAGTTTATACATTTTAACTATGACACTAAGCCTAATAAAAAATTGCTAGGCCATACTCTAAAGCTGCAAATAAGTTGATAGTTAAGCCCTGAAATTACATTGACAACTCCATTTTGAAGCTAAAAGCTGCCTGTCCTATATGGACTAATCTTCATCACAGAATAGTATCAATATACTATAGGAATCCTAGGAAACATGCACCTGGCTAGCCAATCGAATTTATAGATTAACACTTCATTTGCCAATGTTTTTAGGACAGTAACTCTTAAGCCCACTTATGGGGGCTAGAATCCAGCATTCTCAAAATTATGATTAATAATACCTGTTTTCAAAATCTCTGAAACTTGTGTCCTGGCTGTTAATCATCATGCATGCGAAAAGTCAAATCAAGTTATTGGCATTGCTTTACAAACTTTAAGATTAGATGCAATGAATAGCATAGGTGACTAAGAGATACAAAATAATCAATCATTTAAATAATAATGGTAGCAATTTCACAAGCTAGTGTGGCTATGGTTAGCCTTGATATGGTTTTTGTTCCTCCCGAACCAGCCTATGAAATTTATAATCTAAAGCATTGAAAAATTGTTTTAGTGCTAATTTGACTCTGGAAGCGAAATAAATTTGTCTTTAAAAAGAATACAATAGTCACTCTAATTTGAAAAATGAAATCAACTTAATGAGAAAATCATCGTAAAATAATACATAAAAAGTTTTAAAAATTTTAAAAACTAAATTTTTACACCTGGTTTCGTTCTTACTCTATAAATGAAAACTACCAATATATGTTGCTTAATGAATAATCAGGGGCATAGTATCAAATTGATTAATGAAAATGATAGAAATATACAATAATAAATGTAATAGTTTAATCTTAATTAAATTTTTTGATAGCATTTTATATTAAATTTTTCAATCTTTTGCATTTGTTGGTTCTAAGTCACGAAATGAACCACTTATATATCCTTAAAATTCTTAACGGCTGTGATTCCTCATTAAATATCTAAGTTTCACTTTTTTGCTTCAAAATCTCCAAACATAAGCGAAATACATTATTCAATATCATAAACATTTGACTCTGATAGCGATAAAAACCTAATAAGAAAGATATATAAATACTTTATCTACTTACACATCTCAAAATTTTCTTAAGCTTCATTGATTTAAGAAATGTAACTATAATGAAGATATAGCTATCTTGATTTCCCATTCTAGCTCCCATAAATAATAATTAAATGTTATGGTATCTTTTTTTCCACTTATGCTTGAATCTTTATTCATTCATTTAATTAAAACTTGCATTTTTTCCAATACTAAATATAAAAATAAATTTTTCACAAAAAAGTAATTTGTTTTTCTAAGTTGATAAAGAACTGTCAAATTGATAGATTAAGTTACCTAAATCAAGTATTCAACTCAATCTAATTCTACCCATTGCTATGGTTAAGCTTTATACAAAGAAATTAAGCTTTTCTCAATTTTTGATGTTTAAGAGAAATAGCGTCAAAAGACTATATACTTAATATTTATTATTAAAACCACCTTAGACTTTAGCACATTGACGATGATATCAAACATACAGCACTATACACATTTTTAGAATAATGATTGTAAAACTAAAGCACTGATTTAAAATTTTTAATAGTGTCAAAGTAGCTTTTAAAATGTTTTTATAAGTAATTCTTATGAGCTCTAATAAAATTTTTTCATAAGCAGTCCATTAGTACTTGAATTCTATATTAGACTATTTACCATCATTTATTTTCTCAATGACTTTTTTATAGTCTGAATTTAAAATCTCGGAGACTCCATCCAAAACATTTGATTTATCATAAATCTAATACATATGAAAATTGTTTGTAATCAAAGCTAACGTAAATTAAAAGTTCACTAATTGCTTCCAACTTGATATATGACGATAGTTAGGTTTTATAATTCTTAGAAAATTATTATAAACAATGATCATAAAGCACCCAATTCAAGCAGTTATCACATTATTGTTTTTGAGTGCTTCTTGTGCTGAAAATGAATTTAAAAATTTAGGTGATAATAAAATTATGCTATAATTTAAAAATAGATTATTTTATATGATTTCATCAATAACTCTTATTTTTATTTATTTATTAATGCTCAGAGGAGGAGCACTACGTAAAAATGTTACCTAAACTATTAAATCCAATTGATGATCTGGAACATGTTATTCTTGGATGTAGCAAGCTAGAATCGATACCAATGCAATCAGAAGAATTTGCTAATTTTTATTACATAAATGGATACCTTGCGGTGAACAATGATAAAGAGGCTAAGGAACAGTGGAATTATTTTTATGATAATTATTTAACAAAACTGTTGGTATCTAGTCATGGTTCTGAGGTATATAATGCTTAATTTATTTAAAATTACAACTTAAAAATCATAATAAGCTCCTTGTTAGAACATAGTAAAGCTTATAGATCATCCTTATTACTGCTTATTGTAAATCAAGGAGCACCAGCAAATTCGATAAATTTTCTGTTTCTTCTTTTAAAATATTATTCAGACTAAATGGATAGATCAATGGGCAGCTAAAGTCTTTGAAAATTACAAAATTACAGTTTATGGAGGTCAAGCGAGCTCTAATAAGGATTTGAACTCAGATAGTAACGTTCTTAAATCTGTCATTGAACAATTTTATACAATTTTCTTCAGTAAGTTTTATTAGAATACAAAATTTCTAAATAGATTCATAACTAAAATTCACAATTATAATAACCTATGTAGCTAGATGGGCAAAAAATGCATCACAAAGAATTAAGACTCAACAATCGACCTTTAAACAATATAAAAAAGGTAATTTTGAGGATTTTTACAAAGTTGTTGTATATATGATATCTTCTGGAAATTAAAAGACAATCTTACAAAGTTTTTCAATTATAAGAGTTTATTTTTGATAATATTAATAAATAACGTAAAAATTGTATATAAAAAAACTATTCAGTTGCTGTTTTCATGTCGATGGAAGGGATTTATAAAAGTGTATACATAAGCTTTGTGAAGAAAGTCTTTCACAAGGCAAATACTGAAATATTTTCACATGCTGAAAGGGTTAACAAATACACTGGGGGTCCTGAAATAAATATTATTAAAACGTATTGTCATTTGATTCTGAAAGAAAAAATAGATCATGATGATGTATGTAGAGAATTTAAGAATAACCCAGATTTAAAAAATCTAGTTTTGAAAAGAAATTATTATAAACTAGAGATAGATCCTGTTACTTGGGCTGGTTGTTACCCAGTGGGTGAACCACAAAAAGTAGATTATTTTGAATTTTTCCTAGATTGTATAGAAATGGATTTGTATGGAAGAAGAATAAATCTTCCAATAGGAGACAATCTTGAAGCAAATAAGGAAACATTAAAAGCAATAAATAAATTTTATAGTGACCGTTTCCTTTATGGTCAAGCAGTAGGATTATCTGAAGGTTTTGTGACGAGACTCTACAAGGAACCCTTTTTCAATTATAAAGAAACAGTTGTTTTTAGCAAAGAGGAAAGGCAAGGTAAAGAGAAATATTTGAACCACAAAGTTCGGTTTTTAAAGGCACAGTTTAAAATTCAACATACCTTCAAAGTTGTAGTTCTGAACAACTCATTGATTGGTTAGAACATTTCATTCTTGGCATATATTTTCTGAAGTATTTACTATTTTATTTACATAGAAAAGCTTCATACGTAAATCGGTATTATAATTCACTAGTTAGTTAAGCTAGCAAGTGCATGCTGACTGTTGTTTTTCAATAAATGATGCTTAGCCATGAGATTGGCCACAGATAATTACATTAATTTTAATACCATTGTCTTTTTAGTTAGGACATTTCTAGAACTACTTCCACAAATGAAAAATTCATCAAGTCTAATGTTATTAATTATTGAAGCTCTAAATCAAAAGGAAATAGGAGAGGCATCCAAAGAATTAAAAGTATTTTCATTGCACAATACTGGGTCTTATAGCTTTAATAAATGGAAATTTATCAAAACAAATTTTAAAAAATTAGTGAATTCAAAAGTGAGGCATTCATTGTTTAAAATCAATATAAAAAACTTAGACACGATTAATTGACTGTGGCTATAAATCATAGCTTCGCTACCTATTAAATTCATGCTATACCAAAAAGAAATTTTGCTTCTTGCATTTTAGACGTTTCAATTAAGTTTTGAAGAAGTAGAAAAGGCTGTGATTACTGATATTGCAGCTATATATTCAAGAAATGAGATGGTACCTGAAGTTGAATTTATTAAACCACTAAATTTTTATAAAATGGGATTTATCGATGAAATTTCGCTGAAGATATATATATATAACTATGGTAAATTCTGAATAATTTACTATTGTGTTGATACAATATTTAAATATCTAATATTTGATCAGAAAAGGATCAAAATAAGAATGAAAATGGAAATAATGGTAAAATTATGTTTTAAACTTTATGTTATCTGGCATACATCCATTCATATTATAATGTTATGACACATAACCAAAAAACTAAGTGAAATGTAGTTGATTCAAACTTTTGCAGTAAGGATTAAGTTCATGCTGGGGAATCGTAGATTGAGGATATCTCATAATTATTCAAAACAAAAGTTTGAGTTATATACGCCTAAAGATTTTGAAAGTGTTCCAGCTATTGAAGATGCAGAGGGATGGTTAGAATATATTTCCAAGTTTAAAATAAAATTTCCACGTTGGATCAGAGTTATTAAAAATAGTGAAGATATTAAAAATAATTTAACCTTCGAACATTTGCCTGCGGAGTTCAATATCCCAGAGAGTTTAATACTTAAAGAATTAAAAATTAGAGGGGGAGCTAATAGTTATCAATATGATAGGACCTTTTTGGAAAATATGTTCCTTTTAGCTTTGAACGTAATAATAGAAAAAGCCTCTTTATTCAATCGTATCCTTGAGTATAAACGCTTAGCTAAAAATAACACAAGCCAAAGGAAATTTGCCTTAAATGAAATATATCGTTTATACCAAATCAACATGCCTACTTCAGCACAGCCTATAACTGCTGAAGAGATCGTGTTATCGCAGTTATATGAAATAAAGGTTGACGAACCAGATTGGTTTAAAACTGATGAAAATCTTCAAACACTAAAGACATCTATGCCAGCCTTGTTCTTTCGATCATTTCAGATTGTTGAAAGAAGATAGAGCCAATTACTAAGCAAGGTACGCTTTATACTTAGAAATTGAAATTAAATAATAAAATTCCTACTATGAATAACTCTTTAACTCAAGGATAAAGTTTCTATACACAAAATATTTTTTCAAGTGTTTTTACTTTAAAATACTTTATCTTATGTATAGATCAAATATCATTTTTGAATAAATAGTTAATAAGTATGCTTTTCCCATATGTTTTGACAATTAGGAAGCTGCCTTATTAGATTAATTTTATTTGTTGCACTAAAACCGATTTATTTTGTGACCAAATTTCCTTGATCTAATTCACAAGGTAGGAATTATCAAATAGCTAATTTTTGTAACTAATCTCATTAGTCTAAACAAAAACACCTAAAATAATTCTAAAAACTTTTTTCAAAAATTTTAAAGAGAGCCTAGGTAATTCTATCTTGTTTGACTTTATGTCTTGAATTATGCCGCTTGAATGGTTATTTGATGCCAAGTGAGCAATGGAGAATATCTATTCAAAAATTAGAATGGTGATAAGAATGAAATACGGGTATATAAAAAAAGTATTACCTCAAAGCATCATGTTTTAGGTAGAGAAAAATAGCATATAAGCTACTTAGTCGAATTAGCACAATGAAAGCTTAAATAATTCATTTAACTTGTTAATTTAAGTTATATTATAAGATTTATTCTGCCTAATCAATCCTTAAGAGGATAACTTTGTGTGGTGAGAGAGTGTAAAAGTGTTTTAAGATGCTACGAATGAAAGGATGATAAGTCTCGTTTGTGAGAACTTCAAAAGGGTGTTTAAAACTTCTGAAATTCAGAGTACTCAAATAAAAATAAAATTTTAATCACACCTTGATCAATGGTAAGTTGCTATTCGGAAACTTTCTGAGTAAAATGTTTGTAAACAAAATTTAATAATATGAAGTTGTATTGTATTTAGCTGTATCATTTATGCTATTTGTGATACAAATTACAGAAAAATATCTAAAAGTTATGCAATAATGACTATGTATGTCTTCTTAATTGCTAATTAAAATTTTATTCTAGATTAATCATGGATGGCTTTATTAAATTAATTTATTAAAACCATCAAGTGTAAGAGACTGCAATTTACTAACTAAATAAGCTCCTAGTGTAAGAAATATTGATTTTAGAGATCAAGGCTGTCCTGTTTTCTTACGTTCAAAAATTAGATTGTGGTTTAATGAATTAAAGGAGGTAATATGCATTGTTTTTGTTTAAATTCGAGTATGTTTATGGAAAAAATTATATAAAGTTTGAAATTTACCAAAATTAATAAAACATCATGTATATTTCATTCGAAATTGAAAAAATTTGATAAGATAAAATTAACAAGATATCAAGATGTTATATCTTGAGTATGTTTGTGCTCTCATATTGGGACTGAAGATGTACAAAATTTACCAATCTCAGAGTGAAAGTAATGAAAATAATATTTTAAAGATTTTAGCACAGGAAAGTGACAGTGTTGGCTATTATAAAAATGTGTTTAATTATTTAGTAGTGATTCTAGGCTAATTTTCATATATTATCAAGAAGCTTCTCTGAGACTTCTTAATAGAATTGTGAATGTAAACGATAGTCCAATTTAGATATAAATTTTGTGAAAATTACTTCGAAAGGTTTCTAACTGGGGAATAATGTTACTTAAGATTGTAAAAGTCTGTTATAATATTTTGTAATAATATATAGTAAATTTTTACAAATTTTTAAATGCCTGTGAGCTTATCTTATGGAATTAGTAAAATAATAAAACCTCAAACAAGCAAGAAGTTTATTAAACTACTTTTCAAATGTTTCGAAAACCTCCTAAAAAGAGAATGACTTCATCTGAGATCATAAAAGTATTTTATATTGTTTGCAACAGCTCTGATTCACTTAATCCAACTTCTCCGATGTCTGTTAAATTTTCTTGTGGAATGGGAATATTTTAAAAACTTTGAGTGGGAGAATAATTTTTAAAAAAATATTAGTATAAACACTTCTAATCAAAAAGCATTGTTAATTTTTTTAAAGTATATTAGAATATATTGCAAAAGACTTATCAATCAAAATTCTTTCACACTTAGAATTATGATTATCTAGCATATCTGCCTTAATTTTATGAAGTTATGGTACATAATCAAGAAAATTAAGTGAAATATAAGTCTTCAACATTATGCAGAAAAAAATTCAATTATGCAGGACCATTGGGCTATATTGATAAAGCTTTAGAATCACAAAGATTTTGTCGTTATTCTAAATCTCTATCTTTTTTATTTTTGTTATGAAAACCTTGACAATCCAACATGTTGGGCAACCTATACTTAAACCTTCGGTGATGAGTTTCTACCTAGGCTATAGAAAATTGTAAGAAAGTGTTTGGATATAAGATTGTGTAACCTTGCATTTTTAAGATACCAGAAGTTATTTTACTACAGACTACATTCCATAAACGTATAAAATCACCATAAGCTGCAGAAACCAAAATGATGGGACACTTTTAGCAATGATTTTACGTTAGCTATAGGTATTGCACTTAAGGAAGCCTAAAAATTGGTTGTCAGTAATGAATTAAAGAAATTAAGGAAATAAATGCTAGGATACTATTAGATTTTTACAAAGAAATACTCACTAAACACTTGGTGAAATTTGGTTGGAAACAATGCTCAATTTATAAGCATGTATTGGGTCAAATTTCTACAAAACAAAGACTATAAAGCCAGATTGGCTTGAATTTCTTGTAATGAAGAATAATCCAATAATTCAGATTATTTATCCTAGGCTCTACTTTTCGGGAGTTTGAGATTGTTGGAAAGAAAGTGGAAACAACTAGACAAGGAAATACATCATTTTAAAAAAAAATTAATGCATAAATTTCAATAATTGATAAACAGCCTACCCAAAGATAAATTTTCAATATGTAAATTAAAATTATTTCTATTTATTCTTGTTATAAAGTTCTATGTTATATACCAAGTAAAATACCTTGTGTTGATTATTAGCATCCTGGTCTTCCATGTGCTAATATTTTGAAAGTTTTTCATATAAAATTAATTTTAAAACCCTTGCACTGATTATTATAGTCAAGATTTTTTAATCGAATTAACCAGTTATAAGTTATGAAAATCATAGTTTTTCATAAGTGAGTGCATTTATCAAGATTGACATGACATGGTAAAAGAAAAATTCCAAATCCAAGTGTCTAGAGAAAGTCAAAAGTGCCAAATTAATTTAATTATGCTTTTCTCATCTTCATATGTTTTGCATTAGTAAACTTCTGGTCTCTACTCATCTCCATTAGCTAAAAACTTAGCTATTTCCTGAAATTTATTTCTTGTGTCATGTGATTCAATATAAATATTCTAACAAAAATTTATAAGATCTTTTAAGTTAGTAAAATTAAATTAAATTATTTGACTTTACCACTGGCTTAATCTTGAATCATGCTTAAATAGTTACTATACTAGCAAAGGAGCGTTAAAGAACATTTAACCTATCATAAGATACCAGATAGGAATGAAGTATGGGTATGTAAATTAGTTAGTGCTTCAATGTGTCAAGTTTTATGGAAATATAACGAAATGGTGCTGCTAAGCTAATTTACTAAAGATACATCAAAATTGCTTGCTTAACTGGTTATATTAAATGAGGCATACAAGGTGCAATCGCAATTATTTTTTTCCTGCATAACGACCAGAAATGAAGCTTTACGAGATTAAGTAAATCTTTGCTGAAAACCTGAATCTCACCATATGAAAAATATAAGCAAAGTAAATTTTATTATCAAAAAATCTCTAGCCAAGTTGAAATTAATGTGTGTCTCAAATATAATTTAAATTTCGGAAACTTTTATCATTTGGTTTTCAGTAGAAACTAAACTACTCAAACCTATTTTCAATATGCCTGCTTTTTAATTCTACCATATTGATATTATACAAATTGATTATTGAAAATGAATATAAAACCTTCAAGTCGAATAATAATCGCACTATTGTTCGTAAATTGTTTTTGTATAGAGCTCGAATTAAAGCCATTAAGTAAGAACAAAATTTACCTTTTTATCATAAAATATTCAATATGATTTAACTTTTACATTCTACCCCTCTATGTTTTATTAACAGCCAGCCGAGAAAAATTATGTACGGTTTACAAATCAAGTATTAGCTTCGTATAGCTCTCTAACAAAAATTATAGTGGAAAATCACATTAAAGAGAGTCCAATAAGGCCATTATCTTCAGAAAATATAGCTTTTAATTATTTTATTCCCAGAGCTAATACTGAGACAGCATTAAATCAAGAGATAGCACTCGAGCAATGGAATCATTTCCTAAATAACTATTTGAAGGAAAGTCAAAAGATGACAAAACTGATGAAGAGGTTTGCACAGTAATAGTTAATTGCTTAGTTCCCAAGTTTAATTAGCATGAGAAATCATTTTTGTAGCTAAAACAAGTTTTATTTTACTTTAGATACTGTTTATCTTCAATTAAGCAGTGCTCACCTCATTAATGTTTTTTATTTAAAATATTACTCAGTATGAATGGATAGATAAGCATGGGCATAAACTCCTAAAAAAGTATGTTGGTTGTTTTTATAAAGGCGATTTGGATCTGATTAGCTATTCAGATATGCTATAGATCCTCGTATTGAAGCATTAAGAGAAATTTGCTTCTTTCTTTAAAGTTAGTTTCCTTAAACATACATTGAATTATTTTTCATTATCTTTACAACTAATAATTACAATTATAACATCTCATGTGGATAATGCTAGAAAGTATGTACTACATGGCAATACTGGAACTAAAAGTGGAAATTTCCAAAAAGTTTTATTATAAAAATAATGTAACATCAGCTGTTTTTGGAACAAAAAATATTATATGACCTTTTAAAATTATAAAATTACTTGTGTTTAATTTTGAATTTGTAAGTAAACAACAAAAAATTTTGTTTGCAAAATTTGTCTTTAGTTGGTATTCTCTTGATGGTGTATTGTGATTGTGAGCTTCTCCGTGTAAATTTCCTATGTAGCAAATGTTGATGTCGTTTCTTATGCTGAAATGATTAACAAATACACTGGTGGCAAGGAATCATTAGGATTATTGTAATCTACTGCAGCAAACATATAAATCATATGATGACTTGTGTATAGATTTTCGGAAAGGCCCTATGTTTAACAATCTGTTCATAAAACAAATTTATTATAAACTATAGATAGATCATTTATTGTGGGCTATGATTTATATAATAAAGGGTATAGATAACATAGACCATTTTTCAGCAATTGAATAATACTTTCTCATGAGATGTCGTAGTAGACTAGAATAAGATAAAATAAAAGATGATTATGGCTTGGTTAGGAAAAATATTGAATAGAGTTATTCGTGCAATTTTCTAAGACTTGTTATGAAGGAATTGAAAAAGGTTTTAATTCAAGGAGAGTATTCAAAGGGAACTTTCTTAAGGATAAAGAAACAGTTTTTTTTAACAAAGAAGAAAGACAGGGCATTGAGAAATCGATGAGGAAGGAAGCTAAGTTTTTGATGGAGCATTTTGAGATTCATAGAACCATTAAAGTTATGATTCTGAAGAACTCATTGGTTAGTTAGGCTATTTGACTCTTAATTTCGAATTGTCTTTTCTAAAGCATATATATGTATTTGTTATGTATCTATATATATATATAGGTACTAATTAAATTCTTAAAATTACGATTTACACATTAATGAAGCTAACAAGTGTATGTTGGGTGATGTCAGTCGATGTCGACTTGACTATAAAACTAGCACACACTCATATGAAGCTGATTATAATTGGCTTTCAGATAGGACGTTTTTAAACTAGTAAAATTCATGATCAATTCTTCAAATTTAAAGTCAAGATTTGCAATAAAATTGAAAATTATCCAAGGGGAAGATCTGATAGCTGACTTTGATCCCTTTTTAATTGATAATTGTGGACCTGAGAATTTGGAGAGATGGAATTATATCAGATGAAATTTTATGAAAAGAATCTACACATCAGTGAGGTGTTGATTGATATATAGAATACGTAGATCTGATATACCAAACATAGTTGTACAAAGGTTGATGCTTAAGATCTACTAAATTTTTACTATTTCATAGAAAATTTTGATTTTTGTATGATTTAGGATTCTCAATGCACTATAAAGTGCTGTTATAAATGAGACTGCAGCTTCACATATGGAGGTTAAAGATGTTGGCCAATTTCATGAAGCTATAAGCCATTACAAAAATGGATTTATTGATGATATTCTTTTGAAACTATGTTTATATACTATGATAAGGAATATGCAATTTGTCTTTTGTAATAACATAATACTCAAATAATTAAATTTAAATCAGTAATTAATGATGAGATCGCATTCTATAAAACTAATTTAGGTGCGATAAAATTTTAAACTATAAAATATTTAATTAATGTGCCTTAATATTGCGAGGTTATAGCACATAATAAAAAATATTAAACAATGTATGAGTTGTTTAAACTTTTACAATAAAAATTTCGCTCACACCTGATTATTTAAATGTGAATCTAGTGACAAAAAATCACCCAATTTTCAAAATTGTTATAAAATTTGTTCCATTTGTTTTTAATTATGAAAACCTTGGAGATTCAATTATTTGCGTAAGCTATATTGAAACTTTCTAAGAAGACTTTCCACCGTGGATCCAAGAAAAGTATAAAGAAGATGGTTGGATAAAAGAAAATATAACTTTAGAACTTATTAAACCAGGATTTAGTTTAACCGAAAGTTCAGTCATTGGAAATTCAAAAACACCGAAAGACATTAGATATCAAAATAATGAGATATTTTTGAGACACATTTTTCTGTCGGTTTTGAGTACAGTATTCGATAGTAGGTTTGAAGTAAGTAACATAACTCCTATACAACAAGAAAATTTTAATAATAGTAGTGGAATAGACGAATTCCGTAAAATCGTACTTGATAAATACGAAACGATGCCTGGTGGGAAGTCAAGTGAAAGATTGGAAGGTATATTGAAATCGAATCTATATGGAATAAGGACTAGGGAACCATCTTGGTTTCGAGACTTTATTGCTAATAAATCTAATAAATTGTCAAGGGAATCAGTACCAGCTCTGTTTTTTGGGGAGTTTCCGATTTATTAGAAGAAAAAGGAAGAACCTACATAAGCAAAGATATTATCTATAGCTGAAATTAACTCATAAACTTCAATAGTGAATAAAACTTTTCGCCAACAATAAAATTTGAATTATAAATTTGTTTTGTTTTAATTATTTTATTAATGTGAT
>JADHZB010000918.1:1635-13537 GCA_015657535.1 Nephromyces sp. MM_2019
GTGTGTGTGTGTGTGTGTGTGTGTGTGTGTGTGTGTGTGTGTGTGTGTGTGTGTGTGTGTGTGTGTGTGTGTGTGTGTGTGTGTGTGTGTAGGTGGGTGCATGTGTAGATGTGTAACTATGTTTATGTGTAGATAAGTGTGTATTTGTGTGTGTATATGTAAGTGTAGGTACATGATAAGTTGGTGTGTAGACATAAGGTTGTAAAGTTTACCTTCATTTTCTACCCAATCAGGAAGTGGTACATAAAAATAAGGGAAAAACTAACAATTATCATACACACACACGCATATATATACATGTACATATATATACATTTTCAAAATTTTATTCTAAGTGTGTATATACATATGGGTGCATGTATGAGTATATGTGATATATGTGTGAATATATATATACGTGTGTGTGTGTATAATTGTGTGTAGAAAATTTGTATAATATATATACTAACTCCATGTATATAAAGGCAAGACTGTTGGCCAAAAGGTGTAGGCCCAAAAATTCGAATAATGGGGACGTTGTGAATTGGCCGGCGTGTGTGAAATGTAAGCTACAAAATTTAAAAATTTTAATGAGTTTGAATGTGTATGCAATTTAATATATATATATATATGTGTATGTGTGTATGTATGTATATATGTATGAGTGTGTGTGTGTGTGTGTGAATATAGATTTAAATGTGTATATATTCATTGAAATATCCATAATAATACATATTTCCAAATACTTTTTTCTAAGACAATATACCTAAAAATAATTACACATCAAATTGCCTAATTCAAATGTTAAGATAATATACAAATATATACACACACAACTTCATATAGGCAAGACACACTCACACATATAAATACAAGTTTTGTGTATAAAATACTAAAATATACAATAGGTACAATCTATACATACACACAGTTCACAAGCCTATAATTTTTATATAAATATACATATATATATATATATATATATGTATATTTCCTATATAATTATTTGCAATATATACAAACACTTTTTGTATATATATATATGATGCCTATATAAATTTCCCAAATATACAGATTACTTAGACTTAAATCCTACCTATATATACATACAATAGGTGTATATACACACATTACTTATATATAAACACAGTCTCTATATTTACACACAATATCTATATATACACACAATACCTATATATATACACAATAGAATATACACTACTTAAACAATATAGAAGCACATCAATTTCACACATACCTCACATATACTTATGTAAAAGTCACAATATATACAGAAACACAAAATATATAGATATGCACACACATACACACACTCAAAACACACAACATGCACACAATATATATAAACAAAACACACAGACAATACAAATACACATACACTTCACACACAATCCAAACACACAAGCAACTCATACACACACATGCCCACACATACCTACACACACACACATGCCCACACATACCTACACACACACACATGCCCACACATACCTACACACACACACATGCCCACACATACCTACACACACACACATGCCCACACATACCTACACACACACACATGCCCACACATACCTACACACACACACATGCCCACACATACCTACACACACACACACATACACACTTACCAATGGATCAAGGGGTATATGTGGTTTTAAATCAATAACATCAATAATCATAATTTTTATAGCAAATACACATTTTATGTGTGTGTGTGTAATGTATGAAATCACATCATTTAATTGTACTTCATTATGATTCTCCATTTTTATAATATAAAAATATATACATATTCAACTTATAAAATAAAGTGTGTAAAGCTAACTAGTCTAAAATATATAATTTTAATGTGTAAATATCAATAGTCTGTTGAATTTATTTAACATAAGAATTAAAACATGATGAGATAGTTTTAACTATGATTTGGATGTGTGTAAATTTGTAAATTTATTCATTTTATAAATGGTATTGATTTCTGTTGTTTAATTATTTAGGCTCAAAACGAATATTGATGTTATTAATTTTCCAAAGCAAACACACATATGTGTGTTTGCTTATAGTATCGTGTATTACTTATAGTACATGATAATATATGATAGTACACACGGACGTAGATATTACTTTCAAATTTTACATAAGCTTTTGGACACTTTTAAAACATTTATAAATATACACACATTGTTAAGGTTAGACACTCACATTCAAAATTCATCTAAATACACATGTCCAAATAAGTCCATAAATTATCACACACCAGATTCACATGTACACACACACAATACAGATATAAATATTTCACATACAAACAATCCACACATACACACGATATATACAGACACAATGCATACACACACACAAGGCATACACACACACAATGCATACACACACACAATGCATACACACACACAAGGCATACACATACACAAGGCATACACACACACAATGCATACACACACACAAGGCATACACATACACAAGGCATACACACACACACATACAATGAATACACACACACACAATGAATACACACACACACAATGCATACACACACACACACACACAATGAATACACACACACACAATGCATACACACACACACACACACAATGAATACACACACACACAATGAATACACACACACACAATGAATACACACACACACAATGCATACACACACACACACACAATGAATACACACACACATAATGAATACACACACACATAATGAATACACACACACACACATAATGAATACACACACACACACTGCATACACACACACAATACACACGAGAAATATTTGCAATCCATTCAAGTGCGTGTGTTGTATAATCATGTTATTTGATTAAATCAATATAATAATATTTCAATAAAATTTTGGAAAAAATATATTTATTTTAAAAATTTTATATTCAAATTAATATGTTCATTTTTGTTTTTAACTTGTTAAGTAGGTATAGTATAAAAATTAAATGGTGTATTATAAAATTTAAGTTTGTGTGTATAAGATTAAATTAAGTTGTGTGTATATTATAAAAGTTAAATTGGCTTTTATATGAAAATTTAAACGCCCAAGTTATATTTACATATTAAATTTTTTATAAATTAAAGAAATCAAGTTATATAGGATCAAATTTATAATGTTTGTTTATAAGGTGTATTAATATATATAGGATTGATAGAATATACAATATATATATCTTATAAGATTGGTCAGATAAAGGTGTACACACACACCTTTATACCTGAATATCTACATATAGAAATACCCTCACATATATATATGTATATAGAAAACATATCTACACACAATTAAAGGGTGAGATGTGCATATTTGTCTTATACGATATAAATATCTAAAATATGTACTCCTAAACACAATGTGTAAAAATTTAAATAATATACAATTTCAAAATTTTTTACACGCTTTTAAAAAGATGCTATTAATTCTGTGATTGAGAATTTATCCAACTTAATATATGTTCAAATACTTGTGTGTTACCTGGCTCATTAGGTATATTGTGCCAGATATCAACACCGTGTAATTGTTGAAAATCAAACTTTTGTGTGTGCGTAGTTTGTGAATCATGACTTGTATCATTTTTGTGTGTATCGGTTTTATGTGTACTTACATCTGTTTTGTGTGCATCTGTTGTGCGTTTATCGGTTGTGTGTGTACCCACTTTCTTGTGTGTATCTAGAGTTTGTTTAGTAATTATATTTTGTGAGTGTATATCTGTACCATTTTTCATGACATTTATACCCAAAAAATATCGATTATAGTCTATAGGGAGGCTAGCTAGAAATCGTACACTTCCGTTTATACCACAGAGTGGGTCTAAGCCATTGTGTATAACAAGTATAGAGGGGCAATGGTGTGCAGATAATTTAGACATTTCACGTGTGTTGTGTATTTCACCAGAAACCTTAAATAACGCAGCAAATGTGTTAAGAGGTATAGCCCCATTATATGATAGGGGGTCCCTTGATCTATATATATTTAGGTATGGATAAGCATAACGTGTAGCATGCTTATCATCAAGCCATAGGTTTGGGTTAAGGTATAATATAGGGTAAATAAAATATTTTACCTTATCCCATTGCATCTTCTTTTTCCTTCTTTCCAAGTCTAACATAGGTGATATTAAAACTACACCTTTAAGTGGTTGGAGTGGTAGTGTTGTGTGTGGACTTTTATTCATTGTTTTCTGAGTAGAGTGGGTCATATTTGTGTCATTATTAGGTGTATATGGGTCAGCTGTTGTATTTGTTGTGTTTTGAGGAGGAGCAAAGTGTGTAGAATGTTGTGTAATACTTTCAGAAATAGCGGAATTATGTGCGATTGTATAATTTTCATATTTAGGGTTAATGTGTGGATGTGAAGGTGATATCTTAGATATAGTATCTAATAATGCGAGTTTGAAGTTTTCTTGAGGTGATACTGGGGAGCTTGAGTTGAGAGATGAATATTCACCCCATAGTTGTAATGCACGTGCACACACCCAACCACCCATAGATGTACCTATTAAAAATGTTGGTGGGATTGAGTCTGATATATAGTGTGCTAATTCTGATTGTACAAAGTGGATAAAATGAATTACATCCATTGCGAAATTATCTGCGTTATCAATTGCACACCTCATACCCTCGCTAAGTCCATGGCCCTATTTAATATTGAAGGGGCAGAATTATATGTGGTTGTGTGTATACAATTAGAAAATAATAAAGATTTATGTTATAAATGACGGAATAATAATAATAAAAATAAAGTCAAGCTAAAAGAAGGTAATAAACACAAAACATACAAAATGGTCAGGGTAAGTGTATAAGCAGTAAGTAAGTTAATTTTTTTATTTGTGAGAAATTGTAAAGATATGAATATACATGGACTCTCATTGCTTTTAAAGAAATTAGAAACAGCATAAAGGCTAGCTTAAAAAATATTAGAATTTTATTTTACCTGTAAATCAAATCCAGCAACCAGATAGCCTTCATTATTCAATTTTTCTATCCAACTTTGGTTATAAGTGATTTCATCAAAAGGTGTGTCCAAATCCATCTTCTCATTGAATGGATATCTCTGTAAGATTGGGTTTCTGAGTTGATAAGTTTGTGGGTGTGGTTTTGCAAAGTATTGACCCCTACAGTGTTCATTGAGACCATGGATGATAACAATGACTCCCTTGACTTTAGGGGTGTGCGTATCTTTGGTTGTTACTTTACTCACTCCGATATCCTCCGCAGGGTTGGGAGGTGAATCGGTATCCATAGCCACTTTCTCTCTAAGATTTGGTGGTAGCCAGATATACGCATGCAGGTGCACACCTTGGTGATTCTTTAGTTTACCTTCCAGGGGTTTACCATTTTCTTTGTATTCAAAAAATTCACCGGGTAAAGTGTGAGAGGGTTTCTGGTCAGTTAGGTGCCAATTCTTAAGTCCCTTCAGTAAGATAGATGTAAAATAATGAGAAGCGGGTGGAGAAGGTTTGGATTGGAAGTCCAATAAAGGTAACCTCAGGTTACGGTTTTTCGGTGTAGCTGATACTTCTGCATAGGTTCGTATTGGTTGTCTATTGTCAACGAGCAGTGTTGTGAAAGCGACCGCGGCCCCCGCAGCAATAACCACAAGCGGAGCGGGTCTGCGTAAGCCTTGTCCACTTTTAAAGCAAGAGGTTAGCCTCAAAAATGGAGGCATTAGAGTGAGTTGTATGAAGCTAAGTAGAAATTGTAGCCAAGTGTACTGGTAGAAGAGGTGAACAAACATATAAATTCAACATTTAGAATGTTTTTCACGAGGCCAATTTTTCAATTTTTAATAAAAGAAGATTTTGTAAAAAAGGTGTAGATATGGATTGCTTAGCAAAAAAAAATTGGTAATATGTGTGTATGCACATTTATTGGTGGGAAAGTGTGAAATTGTAATTGGGAGTGGGTGTGTGGGTGTGATCTTGAGTGTGTACGTAAATGTATTAGTGTGTAATTATGATTGTGTGTGTGTGTATAAATGTAAATGTGTACGTATATGTGTGCTTGTTAGTTTAGGTCTCTAAGTTAAAGCATACGCTTTTTGTAGGTATGTGCAATTGGATGTATAGCTGTGGTGTGTAACATTCCAGTGTGATGATCATGTGTATAAGTGAATGAAGATCGTGAACAGAGTGATGATAATATATGTGTTAGCATGTAATATGCGTTTGTGTGAATCTGGTCTGTGTGAGTAAAAGTGTTTTTGTGTGTATGTGTGTAAGTGTGGAGGTGTGTATTAACTAATCTAAATACAAAGTATAAGGAATTGTATTTTATGAATTATATTATATACACACGTGTTTCATTGTTTACTTGTCTTTGTGGTTGTTATATTATCTTAGATTTATAATTGAAAATAAATTTAAAAAAAATAAAATTTCAAAATTATCAAATTATAATTTTTATCACGAAATTTTTGTTTTTGTTTAATTTTTATATTTCATAAATTATCATTCTAATTATTATATGAATTTTCTTTTTGGCATTTTTCAAACATTCATTGTGTAACTATTGGGTGTTTAATGTGTTTGTGAAAGCGTATTGCGTGTAAATCTAGTATCTAATACATGCATATTGTGCATAAAATGTGAGTACAAAGTAAGTGTAAAGTTAGCCTTTAAATCCAACGTAGTGTAAGTATATTATGCGTCCATGGTGTGTGTAAATGTAGTGTGAAAATGTGTAAATTTAGTATATGCATAGTGCGTAAAAATCAGCTAACCTTGCAACTCAGATCACATATAAACACAAGACATTAATATATACCTAAAATTACCTCATCGCACTTACAAACACAACCCAATATATTCGCACACACATCTCAACATAAAGTTCAAAATGTATATTTTTATATACACACTTTGCCATGCATAATAAGCGTACTTAATTACATACAATATCTTCCAACGCTTGAACCACTTTAACATATATACATATATATATATACATATTTATATGCCCATATGCAACAATGCTACACACCCACATACAAGAACGCCATAATTACACAAATATACTGAAACACACAGGTCCACACAATACATTCACACACATCTCAATTATACATATACACCACACCACACACCTTAATTACACACAAGCACTCACACACACACCCTAATTACTTTAGTAATTCACACTTACATATTGTGTAAACACCTTAATATATATATGTAGAGGCTATATATATAATTTAACATAACAACTTTCTGTACATTGCAGAGGAAGCACAAAATAATTTAAAAATACAACAAAGTATTACACATTTTCTTCAAATTTGTAAATTTGAATTTTTAATCGAATTTCTACTTCTTTCCTCCCTCTACTCCTATTTCCCTTTAGAGTGTAAGTAATTACATATATACGTGTGTATCATAAATTATTACATTGGTGATTTAGCCTACCCATTACACACACCTTAACTATCAAATTTAAGTTAATATACATACACGTATGCATACACACACATATACACATACCCCAAAAAATTCATATTCCCACACACACCGACTTGAGGCTATATATATACACATATAAAAAACCAACAAACCATATCCACATCAAGAGCACAAACATTTAACAGATACACATTAAACATTACAGTCCTTACACAACACACATATCAATCATATACACACAATATTTTCTTAATTTATATATTCTAAGATACAATTTGATAATTATAACTATTTTTTTTTCAGGAATTCATTTAAAACTAGACAATGACCTCAGTTTGGACGAAAATAAAGGTTATATACAACTGATTTTTACACTCTCTACACGCATTATAAACACTAGGAAACTGATTTAAATACCTTACACACATCACAGTTAATACACACACCTTACACACATCACAGTTAATACACACACCTTACACACATCACAGTTAATACACACACCTTACACACATCACAGTTAATACTCACACCTTACACACATCACAGTTAATACTCACACCTTACACACATCACAGTTAATACACACACGTTACACACATCATAGTTAATACACACACCTTACACACATCATAGTTAATACACACACCTTACACACATCACAGTTAATACTCACACCTTACACACATCACAGTTAATACACACACCTTACACACATCATAGTTAATACACACATCACAATTAATACACTCGCCCTACACATATCACAATTGATATACACACTCTACACCCATCACAACTAATTTATAAATCTCAATTGATATAGACAACCTACAAACATCATAATATACATATTACAAATAATATACACACATTTACACACACGTTTCAAACATAATTACAGTTCCCATCAAAATCAAACTTCTTCCAATTTGAGAAGTTTTATAGGGAGCCAACCAGTCCAGCAGCTTCGTCCCAGTCCATCCAAAACGCATTTCAAAATTGTCAAAAAGATGTTAAATTTCTTGAGGTAATTTATATATAAATTATGTATACAGTCACACACACACAAACATATAACAACACACACACAAACATACAACAACACACACACAAACATACAACACACACACACACATACTATATACACAAATTTACCCACATAATCTATAAAACAAAATAAACCCTCCACAACAATACTCATCACATACACACATAAACCACATGGTTCATAATATACCCCACGGACACACACCATATCACACCGACCCATACACACACAGACAATCCACATCACAAAAACACACTTAATACACACACACACTCCACATCACACAAACACGCACACACTTTTTTAGGTGGAAATTCTCAAAGGTGTGCAAGTTAATGAACAATTGACATGTAACACACAGGACCCATACCTTGAGAAATATTTGAGAGAAATTTATTACAAATTCAAAAATTAATTTTGTGTGTCAATTTTTTAAAAAATATGTGTAATTTAATTACATTTTATATATTTTTTAAAGTTGGTGGGTGAGAATAATAATAACAAGATATAATTGAATGAATATTTATACACCAAAAAAAAATTTTAATGAAATTCTTAAATATTAGTTAAAAAAGATTAAACTCAATCTTATATTTGTGTGTAAGATATGTTTAGATATGTGTACTGTGTGTGTATCGTTGGTGCGGGTGTACTGTAGGTTTTGTGTGTGTACCTCTATGTGTGTAGAGATATTGTGTGTGTAGATATTATGTATGTAGATGTTATTTATGTGTTATGTGTTGCATATGTTGTATATGTATGTGATGTGTGTTGGTAAATGTTATGTATGTGTTATGTGTTGTATGTGTTATGTATTTATGTGATGTGTGTGTAATGAATACGCAAAAATTTGAGAGAGTTTACAAATAATTATAAAATTGATAAGTGAAATATAAAGCTCCAGTGTGTGTACATACAACAAACTATCAAAATTTTCAGTCAGTTTCCATATCAGCAAGAACTGGTCGATTCTTTTTTTGTGAGAACTAATAAGTAAATATAACAGCAAGAATGTAAATCATATGTATCTCTATCTTTGAATATATTAGAATTAGTAAGAAAATCAATTTCTACACATTTTATAATGAATATATGTATAAATATATACATAGAGATTAGATTAGTAATAAAATTAATTTTATTTTACACACTATAATAAATGTGTATATAAATATATCCATACACACACCCGTCTAGCTTTTGAATTCTTTTTTATATTAATTTTTGGAGGTTTAGTTGGTATACGTAAATTAGAAAGGTCAATGGGTTTAAATTCGCCTGATTTTATATAGGTATAGAATAGTAAATGTGTGTGTATAAAACAATTAGATAGATAATGATGAATGTGTGTATAAAGGGTGAGGGGTAAAAAGTGTGTTTAAAATAGTATGGGGTAATTTGATAGTGTGGTTGTGTGTGTGTGTGTGCTTAAAATAAATAGGTTTAAGTTGATAGTGTAGTTATGTGTGTTTATCTAAATAGGTTCATGTTAATAGTGTGGTAATGTGTGTGTATCTGTGTGTGAGTGTTTAAACTAAATAGGTTTCGGTTAATAGTGTGGTTATGTTATTGTGTATGTATGTGTGTGTGTTTAAATTAAATAGGTTCATGTTGATAGTGTGGTAATGTTTGTGTGTATGTGTGTTTGTTTTTATTTGTACTAAATAGGTTTATGTTGATAGTGTGGTTTTGTGTGTGTGAATGTGTGTGTGTGTAAAATAATATGACGGTTAGGAAGATTGTGGGGTTGTATGAATGTAAAAATCTTTTACAATATGGATAAATATTTTAAGTGTGTGTTTATACAGTTAGTCAAAAAATATATAGTGTTGTTGAAATTATATGTGTAGACTTATATATATATATATATATATATATTTAACAAACTTTGTATTGATTCTATAGAAACTGATTGTCGAGTCGAGAACGAAGTAGCTGAGATTGACTCTAAGTGGGTAATGTGTGTGAGTAATGTGGGTGAAAATGTGTGAGTAATGTTTGTGAAAATGTGTGAGTAATGTTTGTGAAAATGTGTGAGTCATGTATGAGAAGGTGTATAAATGTGTGCTAGTAATGTGTGTGATGTGTGTGTAATGTGTGTGAAAATGTGTGCGAATGCCTGTGAATGTGTGTGAGAAATGTATGTAAAAATTTATGAGTAATGTATGAGAAAGTGTATAAATGTATAAATGTGTTTGAGTAATCTGTGTGAATGTGTGAGTAATGTTTGTGAATGTGTAACGTCTGTGAATGTGTGTGAATGTGTTATAATCATGTTTTTGAATGTGTGTGCAAAAAGGTTTATTTGATTGTTTGTAAATATGTGTATGCAAACAAGTGTGTGCAATTGTTTTTTTAAATATTTTTGCAAACAAATATGTGTGATTGTTTGTAAATATGTGTATGCAAACAAGTGTGTTTGTGTGATTATGTGTATTTTCATTATGTGTATTTTTCATTACTTGTGGATACAAATTGTGGTCAAAGTGTGTGTGTAGGTATAGATGTGAGAGTTTATGTAACTTACCTTCATTTTCACACTCGTTCGAAAAGGTTGATTCCAAATCTGTGGCCATGTCATTGATAGCATCCAACTATGAATTATAAGATTTGATTTATATATATATATATATTGGTGTGTGTAAATGTCTGTGTGTGTGAATTTTGAGTTTTAATTTAGTGTGTATTTTAGCGAATAATAAAGTTTGAAGTTGATCGTGAATTTTGTTCAGAGTTTAATTTATGTGGAGTCGTGTATTTCGTGAGTTTCAAATTCAATGTATCAAATCGCTGTGTATATATGTGTGTGTGAATCGTCATGTATAAATAAGTGTGTTTAAATCATTGTGTGTATATATGTGTGTGTGAATCGTCATGTTTAAACATGTGTATGTATGAATCGTCATTTATAAGCATGTGTGTGTAAATTACTATGTGTATATATGTGTGTGTAAATCATCGTGTATAAATATGTGTGTGTAAATCATCATGTATAAATATATGTGTGTAAATCATCATGTATAAATATATGTGTATAAATAGGTGTGCGTAAATCGCTATATGTAGATTACTATGTCCAAATAGACGTATAAGTCACTGTGGGTAATTAATTAACTATGTGTATATCAATGCGTGGAAATCACTGTGTGTAAGCCCGTGCTAAACTAAATTCATGTTTGAGAGCGTGTTTAAAAATATATTTTAAATATTTTAAAATGTAAACACCAAATAAGGTGTGTGTAGGATATATCAATGCATACCTTCCAGAAATCAGAGCGCATTTTCTTTACCTGATAATAAAGTCAAAATGTGTATTGGTTTGTGGAGTGATGTTTGTGTGTGTGTGTGTGTGTGTGTGTGTGTGTGTGTGTGTGTGTGTGTGTGTGTGTGTGTGTGTGTGTGTGTGTGTGTGTGTGTGTGTGTG
>JADHZB010000918.1:13587-74717 GCA_015657535.1 Nephromyces sp. MM_2019
TGTGTGTGTGTGTGTGTGTGTGTGTGTGTGTGTGTGTGTGTGTGTGTGTGTGTGTGTGTGTGTGTGTGTGTGTGTGTGTGTGTGTATGTGTGTGTCTGTGTGTGTGTCTGTGTGTATGTGTGTGTGTGGGTGTGTGTGTTAAATGTGTGCATGGACGTGTGTTTTACTATGTGTGCCACGAGATGTGTGCTAATGTGTGTATCGAGGTGTGTCTCAATGTGTCTCAATGTGTGTCTCAATGTATGTGCCAATGTGTGTTTATATATATGTGTAGGTCCATGTGTGTGTATGTGTAAACTGACCGAACGTTCAATATCCTTTACATCTATGCTTTCATTAAAAGATTTAAGGGCGCCTCTAATCTCATCAAGAGCGCTGATTGAATTTTCCATTGCTACAGAGGCAGTTCAGTTATGTATTTATTAAATTGGTGTGTCTATGTAAATATATGCTACTATTTATATAGGTATCTATATGTAATAGTGTGTGTGTATTGTTTTATTACCTTTAGTGGGCTCTAAGCGTGAGCGTAACGATTGTAGGTGTGATTTCACCATATATAATTCTGTAGGATAGGGAATGTAGATATGTATATGTATGTTTTATGTCAATAAGCTCTATGTGTGTTTTGTCTTTGTAATTGTGTGTACGTATATTAAGCGTATAAGTGTGTGTATATATATATTAAGGGTACGTATGTGAGTGTGTGTATTTAAGTGTGTGCGTGTGAGTGTGCATAAGTTAAATGTGTAATGGTCTGTGTTTTAGGTGTTATGAGTATGTAATTTTCAATCTTAAATGATCGTATCAGAATACTTGTAAATACTCCAAAAATAATAAATGTGTGTGAATTAAATATACAAAGAATGTAAATCTTAATTAGATAAGAAAAATTTTATCAAGATGTTGAATCAAATTTTATTAATGAATAATAATTTTGTGTACGATATATGACATATATATATATATATATATATGTATATATATCCTATAAATACATACACAAGAAAACTTACACACGCCCCACACCATAACTCATATAGGTATGTAGAAAAAATACACACTGCACACACACCCATCCTAAATCCACATTCCACACACCCATCCAAAGCCCACACTCCACACACACATCTCTAAATCTATGTAAATTAACTAGATAACCCTCTGTGTGATAAATCAAGTTGTATAAGCTAGGCAATCCAATGTTTGTATAAATTAAATATATAAATCATACGTTCGACTTTATTTTGAGCACGACTAATTTCTTTGGCTAATATTTTACAAGAAGTTGAATTCCTTTGTTTCGCAGCTAATTTAAAATCATATTTTGTCTTTTCGATTTCAAATTGAATTTCACTAATTTCTCTGCTTAACTCTACTTCTTTGTTCAACGAAGTTTTCCTGAGTTTGTACCAATCTTCATTTCTGCGGATTTGGGATTTAGATGCTCCCTTTTTTGGAAAAAAATTTAGAACCATTTCGATATGAATGTTTGTAGGTCAATTCTACACGTATAAGTGTTTATTTGTGTAGATTTAGCTTTGAAAGATTGTTGCATGTTAAATTGGAGCTATTTATCGTGTGTATGTAGCGTCAAATCATTGGAGCATATATATATATGTGCCAATGATTACGTCAGTGAATAAGATAGGATTGCTGTACAGATAAAATAATAGTATATTCAAAATTATGATCATATGTTCATGGTATGTGGGGGTGGGGGTGGGTACAGGTGATTATAGATTTAAAAGTATGTAGATAAGTATAAGCGTTTAGCCATGTATTAATCTAGATAAGTAAAGCTTCGAGTATGTAAATATATTAACAAATGTATTTGTGGACGAGTGTATCCTTTACAGTTTGTTGTTTTATGGGACTTTGTATAATGATAAATAAGGTAAAGGGTGTGGTTCGGTTTAGTTAATATACTGTTGAAATAATGTTTGAGATATATCATATTATAAATTAGGCTTTTTGTGTATATGCTTACAAGGGTGTTCCTAGAATTTAAAGACAGTTTAAAATTCAATTTATGTACTCGAAAGATATAAATAAATTATTCAATTATATATATATATATATATATTTAAGTTTTAGTTCGAAGGCTGAGCGGGATGTGTATTGAGATGTGTAGAGAAATGTATTTAAGTCTGAGTTAGTAGTGTCGTAAGTGCTAAGGTAATTTTGTATGTCTGGAGTAGGTGTTAGTTTGGAGATGTAAGTTAGGAAATGTGTGATTGGAAATTTATGTGTGGAGATGTGTTTATGTATGAGATGTGTGCCGAGATGTGTGTGTGGGGATGAGTGTGAAGCTAAGCATGGAGATGTGTGTACGGAGATTATTATGTCGAGATGTGTGTGTAGAGTTAAGGTATAGAGATGTGCATATATATATATAAATATATATATATGTTTATGTCAGTTAAGGCTGTAATTTGTATATCAAAACGTTATATAGCTTTGATGGCACATCATCTATTGTTTCTATTTTAAAGTTAATTCTAAAAAATATAAAAACTTTATAGCTTGTAATTCACACAACACATACTTATTAAGATAATTTATTAATTTCACTACAAATTAATTTGGAAAATAATTGTGAAACACACAAAGCAAAACTACGCCAAATAATAACACTCGATATATATAAAGAGCCTACATTCAAAAAACCTCAATTACTTGTTACATATATAACTAGAGACTAGATCAGTCATAATGATTTCCAAACCCGATTGAATTGTTTAAAATGCCAAATTACAAAAGACTCAACATACACCTATACACTGTAACCCAAGACTGATATTCATACACACAAACACAGTATTAAGTTTACAGATATACATAATTGCATGATCTACACAGACACGCAAAAGTTAAAATAAAAATTTGGATTGTATTGTTAAGGCAAAATTATAATAATATAATATTAAGTCTACATATTTAATTGCTTTAAGCTCATATTATACAACAGCAAAATTATCTTAAATTTGTTATAAAACCAATCAAGTTTATAATTCTACATTTGTTTATATAAGTTTTGAAGTTTTCTAAACAATAAATGAGGCAAAATCTAATACTGTCAATAAATTTACTTTAATAAATATATACATATATTTACATAGAGTGTTTACTAATCTTATATATTGATTTTAATTTATACATTTAAAATAAATTGGCTAGGCACAAAAATAAGTTGAACATCCTTTTCAATATTTTATATGTATTTTCATAGATTTTCAAGACACTGTAGACAGATTTTATATAGAAAAAATAATTGTTATATTGTATGTAGATTTTTTCATTGTGACTATTTTTAATGGTATTAAGATTGTGTGTGTTAAGTAATGTTAAGTCTATTAAGTAGCAAGTTTAATATGTGTGTGAAATTGTGGTGTTAATATATCTAAAATAAAATCAATTCAGGAGGTAAAACAAAAAATCATTTAAAATAAATTTTAGAAATTTTGAACTTTGTTTTTAACCATCAATTTTCATAAAAATTGACACGAGTTTGCTTATGCTTATATAATCTATTAAGTGTTGTTGTAGTATTGATTATTAACGCTTATATATAATATAAACTTTTATTAAAAAAGGCAAATGAAAATAAAATTTAAATGTTTAATAAATTAGTTCGAGTGAATGAGATAAAATAAGTATGTGTATAGGTGTTTAATATATCTGCCTTTAGTTTATTAAATTTTACTTTCAGAATATTTAATCATAGTTCGTAGTTTTTCTTAATTATCTTCTTAGAATCTCTGTAAACTATGAAGTTAAATTAATCTACAAACAGTGAAATTTCTTCAACTTAATCGTGGTATATTATTTTCTCTTATCTAATTCATTTTTTTTGAAACACAAGGGCAAATTTAATTAAAAATAAAGAGACAAAATAGAGTATGTATATTTGATCGAGTACACACATCTATGTCAATGTAGACATCTGATCGAATATACACATTTGAGCTAGTGCAAATATATGAGGTGAATACATCTTGTCAATTGTGCACATCCTACTAAGAGTCGATATCTAATAGAGTCAACAAATCTGGTATTTAAACACATCTGATCAAGTGTATAAATTTGAGTGGATGTCAGTATTTAATAAAATAAATCCTTAAGCATACAAATGCTCATATATATTTAATGAATGCTAATATACATATATAATAGTGTCGGTCCAAACATATGATTTTTGAGTAGTGATGTGAAAAGTAAGGCCTTTATAATTAGATTGAAGTTTTGAATAATATATATAAGATAACACCTCTCATCAAAGGTGTGTGTAATCAATGTAATATTCATTGTAGTTAGCGGGGAATTATGTATGATAAATTCGGGCTCGATGGATTTTGAGGGGTAGGGGATAAGTGCTCCAAATATTCTGTGGGATCTGAGCTCAAATTTATCAATTTTTGATGGCTGAGAAAGAAGGTTGAGATTTTGCTATCGAAGTTGAGATATTCATCTGATGGGATTGTAGATTGTGAATTTTGCACACAAGTCTCAGAAATAATTTCTTGGTTCTTAACAAGGGCACCTAATGTTGCCAAGAAAGGAGACATCTTAAAAAAATATGTTTTACTTCTCCCTTTTGACCAAAAATTAATGGAATGTTGTATTGATGCTAAGAAAGAAGGAATATTGAGTAAGAATCCTGTGAAAACGACCCTGGGTACATTATGTATTTGTGACTCGAGATAGGCTTGCTGCATTACATTAAAAGTCATCAATGTTAGCAAAGAACGAAGTATATCAGAATCCTTCGGGCGGTTGTTTTCAGATGAAAATGGATCTCCATCATGTTGTTCATTATCAAGGTCATCATGTTCAAATGAACAATGTTTGCTATTGAATTTGGTGGTTTGTAATTTTCCAAAAGATGATGCAATTAAATTTCCAGGTAGCCCAACACTGGCATAGCCCCCACCATAAATATCGCTGACTAACATATCACAATTTATGTTTTTGCCTTCCATGGCTAGAATCATAGCCTTCTCTGGGCTCATTTCTTGGTTAATAAGTAGTCGAATAAGCCCCATAAATGTAGCACCACCAATTGTGGATCCTCCCACTCTTGTGCTTTCAAAAGGACCAGTGACTTTAACAAAGCTAATGCCAGCTTTTAAATTAACTAGTAGAAAGGGGTAAAAATTATCTCTTTCATCCTGTGGTAAAGGTACTTCATAAAAATTGGCTAAATCTGGTACGACTTCATTAAGAGCACGAATGGTTGTTTCGTAAGAAAAAATAAAATGTGGGCAGTTATCAATTAGGAATTGGATTGCTCGAAGAATGCTATTCACTTCACGTTCTTCTTCTATGATTGCGTCAAAAATCTCTAAACTTTTTAACTTGGACACAAATTTTTGAGAGCCACTGCCTGTTACCGTTATTGTTTTCCCAGACAAATAAGGAGAAGATAACTCTATGAGATGATCAGATGTTATCTTGGGTAGATTGATGAGGTAAAATCTTTTTCTAGGAGACTCTGGAATCCTTTGATTGATTGTGATAACATCACAGACAGCTTCCTGATGCTTTAGAAGTGATGTTAAGAATTCAAACAAAACCAATTCTTGTTCAGTTACTTCAGAGCCATGTTGGATAGATTTTTTATTTGCTTCTACACTTCCCGAGTTTAAAATTAATTTATTGTATGGATCTGGGTTATTATAATTAACAGGTTTATAGCCATGTGTTTCATTAACTCTTTCTATTGCTTTAGCTACAATGTTATTTAATAGTTTGGAGGCTTCAGATAGGTGATTCTTGTTCTGTGGGTTATTATTGATCTGTGTGCGTACCTCAGTGCATTGAAAATCTGGATCTTTAAATAATAAGGAATTGAATCTCTCTTCCCAATCGTCAGTGTAATTATTTAAAGAACAGCCTATGCGTAAGCCAGAAGAACTGCACTCCACTCCTATCTTGTTGCCCATGTTTATTTGTATAAACCGAAACTGAGGTTTTGAATGCTATGAAAAGACTTATGTTACAGAGTCTGAAACATTTAATCCCAATTATCTAACTAAACCTTATTTTTCATACCAGATTGTGATAGAAATGAGCAAGATAGTGTTCACCGAAGTTATTAGGCGAATCAGGATAAAAAAAAAATATGTAAATCATGAAATTAAGCCTAAAGGGGATTCAAAGATGGGCTGTCGTGACATATTAATAAAGTGTCAAATGAAAGAGAGATTCGAATGAATCAAGAAGTTGCTAAATCAGATGTGATACAAGAGAAAGTGTAACAGAAGAAGCAATTGTGGTATGTAAAAATTAGCCAAAATAGATTTCGTATCAATAGATGGCTACAAGCAAGTTCTTAAAAGCATAGGAATCCATTTCACAACGTTTCCTTTACAGCATTAGCAGGATAATCTTCTACTGTGTAATCATTTCAGCTCAAATTTTACCATCAGGTAATTTCTTCTATTGAGGGTAAGCAAAATTACTGGCGTGTTGGTATATTACAATAAAAAGCACTCCTGAAAAGGTTTTCTCATAGGTACAATATATATAGGTAGCTTTCTAGTTTTTACCTTACACTAAAATGTGCTTTCGTAGTGTATATATAATATTTATTTATGTGTATTAATTATAGAATGCTAAATTCAGTAGCAGCTTGCGACAGGAGCTTAACATTAGATTGTGTTATGAGCTCAGGGTAGTGTTATAGTAGAGTTGTTAATGAAAAAATAATCAAGCCTTTTTTAACACTAGACACATGTAGTAATAGTAGCTAAAGGGTCAACAATAGTATCCTTATCAATTGGCAATGGTAACCGTCATACAGAAGCAAGATAGCTTTAACATTAGTAAAGTAGAATTACTAATTAAGCCTTTGTTTATTTTGATTATTTAGGATGACTTGATTCTCTATACAAGAACATAAGAGTATAAAGCTATAATTTTTATAGCTAAAAGGTTTGGTTGTACATGTGTAATGCTTGCTTGCATGGATAAATGCTTCTCAAGAGTTATGTTTCTGTAGCCCTAAATTTTAAGAAATTAAATGCCCACAGACATTTAAAACCTTTATAAGTTTTTATAAATCAAGAGTAAATATTTGTTAATCTGGGCCTATGATATAAATATTTTTACCAGAACATTATTTAAATATTTTCAAATAAATTTGATATAATTGACTAAACAGATAATTTTCAGATGTAATTAACATTTTTTATAGCTGTTAAAATAAAATTATACTCAAAACTTGTTGCAAGCTCATTCTTATGAGGTGAAATAATTTTGGGCTAGTTTCAATTGTTAAATCATAACTGATACTTAACAGCCCTCTTGTGGACAAAAAGATTGACATAGTAAAAAATTTTTGAGGCCTGGGATGTGTCAAGCACAATTTTGCCCCAGTTGTTTTTAGAAATTCATTTAAAAAGACTATTTTATTTATAAATTAAAAAGAGCATATTCTTGAATAAATAAAGTTAAGAATGAAATCCTTTGAAGATAAGGTTTAATGAATTAAAGCATATTTGACACTGCCCTTGAATGTTCGGTGTCACTTAAGATCACCTATTGAGTGTCTATTTATACTCAAGACTTTATTTTATCATTTTGGCATGATTTAAAAAGCCTCAAGACTGTGTAATTTGATTATATTAGTTATTGATCTCATAAAACTTGGTTATTTTCCCCGGTTTTATCAATTTCAAGCTCATTCATAGAGCTATTTGGACCATTCTTTAGCTTAAAGTTAATTAGCTATATAAGCAGGGGATGGTTTTTGTCTACAAGTTTTAGAAACAAGCTTTAATTAACAATAACTTATATTCAGTTGTGCAATTTTTAATTTATTACTAATGCTCTTAAAGTCTGTTACAGTTTATTGTTATAGCTTAAATATGTAACCCAAACTTAGTCAAATTTATTTACCTAATATTTTTAGGAGATTATAATAGGTATATCATGACTACCAGATTTACTTACACTATAAACATAGTGTCAATTTTTAGCAGTAACTTGTAAAATATTTGCTCATGCTAAATATGTCATAGCTTATAGCGATTGTTTCTTCTCAGCACATAAGTCAAGCACTCTTACCATCAACAAATTTGTTTGTAATTATTGAGTTGAAGTTTTAAATTTACTTTCTCTTTTTACTATAAGAAGATGCTAGGTTTATTTCCATAATTAATCTGACGATTTTCTCTCTCTTGTAGCTTAGAGTTAATTGCGAAAAAAGCAGTATTTTTTAAAAATTTCTAGTTGGAAAAAAATATCTACTGTACTAGAAAATTGTAAAAATGAAAATTTTAGTACAATTTAAAAATTTGACGTGATTCAATCAATTTCAAACCAAATAATCTTTAATCAAATGAAATTAATTAGAAACTTAATCTAAAGTGTGGTGTCAACCTAAAGTAGTCAAATTTTATTCGAGAATAAAGTTTAATCTAATTCAAGATTGGTTTATGCTACCAATTTGTTCTACCTTTCAGGCAATTCTTTTAAATATAAATCTAGCTTTTCTCAATATAGTGAAGTTAAGAGACATCGAACTCTTTGATGAAATAAAATAGTAAAATTTTATTTAATTTTCTAGTAAAATTTTAATTTATCTTTAAAACTAGAACTTTCTCTTTACAGTTTAACTCTAATTGGTTTCTATTTTAATTAATGTATTTCTCAGTTTCGTTACTAATCTGTATCTCAAAAAGTACTTTTAATTAAAAAATTTTGATTTTGAATCTGAGTTTTACTATACTAATTCAAAAACTTGTCTATAAAAGTAATTAATAAAAATTTTATATAAATATCAATTTTAAACTTAGGAAATATATTTATATACTTAGACATCTGTAGAAATGAAACCCAACGGGCTTAAAATTTTTGCAATATTGCTAGGTATCATTTACTTTTATGTGAATTTGCCTGTGCATGCTGTACAAGAGAAAGATAAAGTAAGTGTATTTGAATCATCTCCAAGCTATTCAGAAATATTCAAAAATGCTCAAGCTAAATCATCTACAAATGAAAAATCAGAAACTCCTCAGACTTGGAACTCTGATGAGTCCAACCAAGCAACATATAGTAAGCCAATTATGGATAGTTCATATGTTGAGAGTAAAAGCGAGGAGATACCAGTAAAGAAAATGAATATGTTTGGGAAAAAAAATTCAGATAATATGAGCACATATAATAAAGGACAAAGCAATGATGATTCAAAATATATGTTTGGCTCGGATAGTTTCCTAGAAAATCAAGCTGGCTTTGATGACAGTTTTAGTCTTTTGCAAGAGAATTATGATGGTTGGAATATCCCAAAACATGCAAATAAAATGAATACTCAAGGTGAGGACGAGGATATGAGTTTTATGGAAGGAGAAGACGAAGAGGATGAGGAGGAAATGAGCTATAATGATGGTGCTGATGGTGATAGTAGCTTTATAGAGGGGGGTGAAGATGATGATATGAATTTTTTGGAGGGTGAAGATGATATGAGTTTTATGGAGGGTGAAGATGATATGAGTTTTATGGAGGGTGAAAATGATGATATGAGTTTTATGGAGGGTGAAAATGATGATATGAGTTTTATGGAGGGTGAAAATGATGATATGAGCTTTATGGAGGGTGAAGATGATGAAATGAGTTTTATGGAGGGGGGTGAAGATGATGAAATGAGTTTTATGGAAAATGATATGGATGATGAAGAAGAGGAATATGCGGACTATTCAGAAGCGGGTGATAATTCGGCTAATAGTTTCAATGATGCTGAAGCAAGTTTTGAAGAAGCAGAGGATGCAGAGGAAGATGAGTATGCTTCTGAGGAACCTGATGAAGAGAGTGCACAAGATAGTGACAATTCATCATTCAAATAAATGAGCTCCACTGAATTATATAATGATCTATATAATCCCTTTTAAATAGCAAAAGTGTTAAATATATTGTAATTAGCAATCTGATTATTTATTCCTTGAATTTAATTAGTTTGAATTGTTATGTTTTTCTTATTTTAAATAAACTATTTGATATGAAAAATTTTTGCATAATTTTATATCCGGTAAATATATTTAATATTTAAATCTATTAAAAATTTTTTTAAAGATTTAGATTCGAGAGTTAATTACATATTAAAAGATATTTTTAACCACCACAAAGTAGCCTATTGGAAGTGAGCTAATTGTATATTGAAAATTACAAGAGTAATAGATTTTAGTATACTAAATCTCACTACAAGTGGATTGAAAAAATAATTTTGTTTACCTAAAAATCTATGTTGAAATTTATTTTAAAGGGTTCGATGAATGATGAGAAAATTACAAAGAATATCAAAAATGCACATTAGATTCATTTTTCTTTTGATAATCTGAGATTGCATGTCTAACAGCATCTTCTGCAAGTAGGCTACAATGGTATTTTACTGGTGGTAATTTCAAATGCTCTGAAAGAATAGGTAAATTCAATAAAAGTTAAATAAGTTACATATGGTCAATTATTCTAAAATTTTAGGAGGAAAAATTAATTAAAATGTTTTAACTTTATATTGTCGAATTCTAATTTTCTCTTGCTACCTGAAATTTCCGTGTTTTTAACTGATAAAGCTTCTTGACACGTTTTCCCTTTAATGAGTTCGGTCATATATGAACTACTAGCAATTGCTGAGCCACATCCGAAGGTCTGTAATTGTCGTATGAAAATTAATAATTACATCAAAATCGTTTTATGCTTTCAGACAAGGTTTGAGTCTTAGAAATTTAATGAACATTATTATTTTAATAGGTGTGAAGATTGATATAAATACCTTAAATTTAGCATCGGTTATCATTCCATTTTCTATTTTAACTTGTAGTTTTATTACATCACCACAGGCTGCTTTGCCAACAACAGCAGTTCTGAAAAGAAGATGAGTTAGTTTTTATAATAACACTTTGTTATAAATTCAATTATCAATTAAATTTAGTTGTGGATTGTTAAGTGATTGCTTATTATATGTATAAAAAAAAATAATTGGATGTATACTATAACACAGTATTAGCTACAGTTAGTTAATATTTTAACTATAGCCAAGGTCGTAAGGTGATAATTTCTGCAGATGAGACACGATGAAATACTATATCCCAGAGAATTATAAACACTTACCCAACATTCAACTCTTTGCTATCCAGCTTTCCGACATTTCGTGGATTGTTGAAATGATCATGCACGATTTCACTATAAAAGCGCTTTTGTTGGCTGCCTATACGGTTCAATGAATAAAGTGCAGTGTTAGAAAAGAGGCGAGAACTATATAATAGTGACATAGTGAATAAAGAAGACACGTCTGAGTAAAATATATGCGAAATTAAAATTCAGGTATTGGGTTTTAAGATCTGATAATGCAAAACGTTTTGGGGGGGAAGGTTTAAAAAATTATTCTTTTAAAGTTTTGCTCTTAGATAATATATATGATTGATTTAATTTATAATAAAAGGGGTTGAAAAAGGAATTTAATAAGGGGAATAGTTATAAATCTTTTAAAATGGGTTAAGGGTAGAGGTGCGAATTTTTGAATACAATCAAATTAACTGAAAATACTTGTAGAGACAATTTGAACCTTATAAAGTGTGTATGCTTTGTATGTTATTTTGACAATTCCTTCAAAAAAAATTTTAAAAATTAAGCTAGTTTGTTTCTGGATGTTTTTGACTAGGATTTTTATCCTATTAATAATAAGTGTTGTATGTATGTTTTTTGCATAAATATATATGATATACACATGTTTTTTTATTCAATAATCAATTTAACAAGAATGTAGGATATGTTTTCTCTAGCTTTAGCCAAAAATCAGGTTTATAAAAAAGCCAATAAAGCTTTCTTTTTAACTTTATGATCTACCTCCCATAAAAAATTATTGAATGAAATTTATTAATGCCAAAATTAAACAGTGTTTTTTATTATGAACAAGGATTATGTAATGTTAAGTCTGCAAATGTAATTAATGTGCAGGAGCTGATTTTCATAAAGATCAATCAATATTGATTGTGATTTTAAGTTTTTGTTATGAACATGGTGGCTTGAATAATTTATATGGTAATCTTATTATCTACGGGTATTAATACTGGTTATTTTCACGTGATAACAAATTGTAATAAATAAAATTTATATATGTAAATACATAAATATCTTTTCAGTTTTGTATAATCAAATTAATATTAAACTGAATATAAATTAAGACTAAATATACGAATTTGTTTTATGGCAGACTTTAACAAGGTGATAAAAAATTTTATATAAACTTTTTATGCTGAAATCTGAAATTCAAAATTTAGTTCAATCAACATAACAATAATAAATTGAATAAAATATAAGCATATTGCCAACTTAAATATTTTCCGAGTTTTCCTACAGCTACTAAACTAATAAATGTTACAAAACTTATTTTCAACTCATAAAAGTCTCATTTTAACAATACATAAATATCTTTATATAATCATTAATTGGTATCGTGCTACTTTGCTTAGATAATTTTAATTTGGTACTTTTGGTTAGGAAGTTACAACATTATTATCATATATTCTTAATATATTTTTCGGGAATTTTCAAAAATTGAAATCAAACCGTACATAATTCTTTTACTAGTATTTATCAATCTTACTATTAGTGTTATTTATCTTTAATCACTAACTTAAAAAAATTATACTAGTACGAAATTTTTTAAAAATGATAATAAGCTGATATCTTTTAGTTGTTAAGAATTCTTGTATTGTTATTATAATAAATATATTATTCAGTTGTGAAACTAATCTAATCTGAACAAGGAAGTAAAATTTAGGTCATTTTAACAATACAAGTACATTACACATCACGTGATTAATAATAAAAATCACATCTTTTAAATAATTAATATTGATTTAAACAGGGAGGGCTTATTCGACCAAGTTTTTATTACATGGTTAAATGAAAAATAGCATGGAGCTTACTAACAAAAATGCAATGATAATAAAGCCTAATGTTATAACTATATGATATAGCCTCAATCTGGCTAAATCAGAAAAAAGTTCATACCAAGAAAAATTATTTCTTTAAAAGCCTTGATCAAAAAATTGCATAATCCTTAGGCTTGGTTAGGATTGGCCTCGGGCTCATCAGTTACGGCTAACAATATAATTTAGGAAAGGATTATTATCATTCATGTTACAATTAAGTGAAATATATCTCGTAAATTGTAGCTAAGCTTATTATAAATTTTACCATATTGAGGCCACTCATAATCCTTCATAGGTGGTCCGGGAACCATAGTGGTATCGAATTCATCGACTTGTACCATATGTGTTGGTACAGCAACCTCAATGTATCTTGGGACATAGACTTTCTCCTTCACAATGTTATATCTGAATAATATTTATAAATCATTTTAATTAAAGTTATAAAATATTCAAATTGTAATGCTTACTTTGGTACAATTTGTGGCATAGCAAATTTCAAACTGGTTGTGACATCCATAGGGACTGGTATATTTCTGAGTTATATATTGATAAATAATTCATTATAAGAGTAAAATTAAAATTAGCAAGCTAATTATTGTATCTTATCAATTTCATATCAATTATAAAGTGGCAATAGATTCTTATAAGATACCTCTCAACAGCTTTCTCAATGGGAACCTGTCTTGCTTGAGGAACTGGAACTTGTAAAGTTTCAGGAACAGGGATTTGTTTGATAACAGATTGAATGCGGGTCTGGGGAACTTCTACAAATCTTTCTCTAACCACCTTTTATAAAACAATAGTATATTTTGTTTAATTTATATTTACAAACGCAAGAAAAATAACATTACTTGTTGATTATAAGTCTTCATGGAAGCATGTTGCTGAATTTGTTTTAAAAAAATGTTAAAATGATCATTAGTCTCTGATTTACAGCTAAGTGTGTAGTCAATTTAGAAATTTGTCAAAAACTTATGCACGTACAATATACAACATATAGTACAAAATTGGTAATGCTTAATATACTAACTAGTATTACATGATTTAGCGAAAAGAAGTCAAGTCATCTGTGAAATCAAAAACAAATTTGATACTAATACGAGTGATAATACAGTGATATAATTAGTTGAAACTGGATATAGTAGCAGTGTTTAATACTTATTTATTGATTCAATAAACTATTTCCGTACCCCAGTTGTGTATGGATTGTACATAGCATTTCTGGAAGATGGGGGTAATGCCATCGTGCTCGTAATCATAGGTTCCGGGGAAGGCATGGAAAAATTTGGGAGAGGCGCACTTTGAGGCATTTTGGCGTAATATATTAAACAAATATATTTAATCTTTTGGGTATATATAAAAATTAAAAAAATCAGTAATGTTAAATAATAAAGGCGACTTAGATGTTAATAATTATATTTTACGTATAAAGATGTTATAAACTGGACATGGTAAATGAAAGAAAAAGGTTCAATTTATACATAAGTGAAAAATATTCTTGTTTTCTGAGTTTGGTGCTATACCCACTCAAAGAAAAATGGAAGCCACCTAAATCTCTAATAAATAAATCTCCTGCTTGATATTTCAGCTGTTTGGATAGAAAAAAGTAATATAAAAAGAAGAATAAAACAATGGGAAGTAGTGCTAAATTCTTCTAGTGTGATTTCATGCAACCTGAAAATAATTGTGCATATGCGTGTTAGCATATGTTACGATAATTTGGGGGGAAATTGTCAGTTGTGACAGTGCGATAAGTGTATCCACTCTTACGTAAGTTTAGTTTCATTTAAATTTTGAGTGGTACAAATACTGCTTACTTAACACCTTTCTAAATAATTTCTAATCCTGAACTTGAAATCATTAGGAGTCAATCACTTATAAGCACCTTGTAAAAATGATTTTAGTAGTAGTGCTGTTGCTGGTACTGCGGTACTCACTGACCAAGAGTTCTTTCTAGTCTTAAAGTATTTCACAAGATTACTAAATAATTACTAAGTGAAACATTTCAAGCTCAACCGAATGTTAGTTGTTTCTAGAGCTTAACAAAATGTAAGTGAGCTATTTCATGAAACACCCATACACTCGTTTTAATTGGCTCCTTTTGAAGCATATATATAAATGTAAAAAAATCATAAAACTCCTCTGCTTTAAAAAAGTTTAAACTTTAGCTGACTGGAAACTTAACGAAAATATTTTCCACGACATTATGCTACCTTGTTAATTTGTCTAAACAATTAGAATATATATATATAATACATACAACATTACTCAAGATAACTTTATGCCAACCATCTAAAAACATATCATCTTGCACCAAAATAGATCTTCTAAATAAGCACCTAAACCTAAAAGATCACTTCTGCTTTGTCAACTTTTTGGTGATATACAATTAGATAAACAAATTGGCTTAAGTGAAAAAGAGAACTCAAAAATTAATTGGAAACATATTTTACTAAAAGTGCTTTTTTGAAATGTTCTTCTAAGTTTAAGCTTTAGCTATTCTATATTTAACTTTTATGAAAAAGGAATAAACAAAACTAAAATAATAACCAAAATAACAAAAAGTAGACACTAAACATAGCTATTAGCTGCAATGCTTTTTCTTGCAAAAGTTCAATATCTCAAGTCACTTTTTAATTTTGGCACTATAAAACAACTAAAAATGTTCAGTTGAACACTTTTATATTATTGAAAGACCTGATTTTAGAAATTTCTTATGTATGACAGACACCCAAGTACTGTTAATTTGAAGATTAAGCTATAAAATCAATTTGATTACTGTTGATCCATAAGAATCAACAACCATTGCAAAAACTCAAATACTAGAATAATCTTTTATTAAAACTTTAAGCAAATTTTGTAGCGTGATTAACATTAATAAGGTATACTAATTTTTAATTTACTTAAAGCTCAATTTATGGTATCAGAATGTAAAATAATGTTATCTCAATTCTCTTTTGACAGGTGTTTGATATCCTCACCAAATTAGTTTCAGTAACAATGATGAAACTCTATTTTAAGAGTTTTCTAGTAGAAAAACAAACATTATATAACTTTTATGGAAAAAAATTTTAACATCAAATAGTTAAACGATAAAACATCTACAACTTTTATCAGAATTATCTACTAGCATTTACTTGAACCTGCAAGTTGGATAGTAATAATGTTGTGTGAATAAATGAGACACCTCCACTATTATTTAACGGAATAAAAAGTTTAGCTCTCCTTTTCAGAAATATTTTTATTTAGGATCGTCATGAGAAGTTTAAATATTAAAAAAGTTTTATTAACCATCAAAACTCAAAAAATTTAAGTTTTGAATTTAAATTCTCGGTCATATCATGTAATTATTCAAGCAAACCCCCCAAACTGTTAACTATTAAAAAAGGTAATAAAAATATTCAGTATGACTTCGAATAGCATGCACGAAATTGTTTAAATAGAAATCATTTTGAAAATTCAAGCCTTTGAACAGATTAGAAAAATGTATTTATTATCTGTGATGAAAATAAGTAAAGATATCATGTTTAAATTATTTTTGAAGTCTTTATAAAGAACATGAAACTTATTGGGCCAAATTCTTACAACATATTGTACCTATTACTTTAATTTAGGTATGATCAGTTAAAATATATGTTGTTTATTTGAAATCCAAAGTGGCTATTAAGCAAATAATGTCTTACCAGGAAAAATGTACAAGCCTTATAATTGCTAACAAGTGTATGTTTAATCACTAACTGTCAACAGTTGAAAGATTAAATCGAAGATTAAGTTGTTGATTTGTTGATCCCTTTTATTATTTAAATAATTAGGATCTATGAAAAGATATTTTCAAATACCTGAAATTTTTTTTAATCTCTATATCATATTTATTGCAGCTCACATTATATAGAAACATTCTCTTTGATAAAGACTGACTAAGGGCTTACCAAGCTCAATACGATTAAGACTAGTGTTTTAAATTATTAGGCGATGCAATATAGAAAAAACTTTATTATTGCTCTGAAAACATTTACAAAATGGCTATAGTTACAAAATTTACCATTCAAGTAAAGGTTAAATAGATGGTGAGTGAGCTTTTCACACTACACATAAAATATTAATATTATAAAAACACAGTCGATTAAGATATTTTTAGCTCGATTTTCCCCAGAATAGCAAGATACTTAATTATCCACGTGAAAGAGTACCACACACTTAAGAAAAACGAATTATTTTTATTTATATTAAACATTCATTAACTACTTTAAAAGACAGCTCTAGTAGAAAAATTACTGGTTTGCAAGAAGTTTGTGTTTCAAGAAAAAAGTGCTTTCAATGATACATCCACAAAAATTGATATTTATAGTAGACTAATATTGGTAATTGCAATGTTTTAGTAAATTAAAAGCCTTGGAGCCTCATATTTATTGCAAATTTGCACCTCAACTTGCATCTTTTAAGAAAATTTCAACTTACCACGCATATATCTACACTAGATGAGCTTATATTTGTTTAATTCAATTGAGAATTAAGACTACAAGTAACTGCACTAGGCTTCTTTATGTTGTTAATAATTAAAATTCTGAATATAATTAGTTTTCATTTTGATTTTCAAGAATATTGAATTTGAAGGTAAGCAATATGCACAGTTTTATAAAAACTTGGTCCAAGAGAGAGGATAAATAGGAAGTACATTTTAACAAAAATTTCTTGTAACTTAAACATCAAAAAAGATTATTTATTAATTAAATAGCAAAGAAGTGCTTTATGAGCTTGAACTCAGAAAACTAAAAACTTAATCTATATAGATTTTGAAATTATATTCTAATTTCTCAATTAGCTAAAATTTATGTGAAAACATTAACAACGCCCATTATGACTATCTGAATCTTACTACTTTGTAAACATTAGCATTAGTTAACAAGTAAATTGTAAAAATTTATGTGTTATAATTTGGGATCATCTGAGTAACAATTTCTTGGTTAGTTCCCTCCTGAGTAGCTGCGGGGCTTTGCATAACAGGAACCGAAGGGTAGCCCTGCTGAGCCATAATTTCGACAGGATGCCCCTGAGGCAAATTCTGAGAAACAGGAATAAAAATGCTGATTTGTAGAATTATTTTAAGTGAGATAGGCTGTTTATCATATAATCAATTAAAAACTTCATGGTTTCTAGGAATAAACTTTAAAGTTGTTATACGTTTTATGTTTTAATTTAGGAATTGAGCCCTATTAGTAATCGCTACGGATTACGTATTATTTACTTGAATTTATGTTTCACAAAACAATGAGTTATTGTAACCAAAATATAATTATGTAATTTAGGTATATGATAAACATACTCATTTCCAATTCATTATTTTAGATAATCTGGAAAGTATCAACTTACATCATAGCTTGTTATTTTGCCACTTTGAGTTGAACAAAATGGGAAAACCGAATAACAAGGGCCACCAGGCTCACATAACCCTGAGTAATTATCATTTCCATGATAATATAGAGGTAATAGCTGTGGGTTAGAAATTGCCTCTTTAGGAACTGGGTGTTCAATGGTGCGCTGGACATGAACTGGAACTGGAACTTCCTTATATCTTAAAAATTGGTGTATTTATTGATAGCAATTTGGAATTAAAATAGTGCTTCGTCATTTGAATAATCTATATCAATAATAAGTCTTTCAAATTCATAATTTCTAGTCTTACTTTGGTTCAATTTTTGGGCATAAGTATTCTTGAACTATCTGAAGCTCAACAGGCACAGGAACATTTCTGTCGACCAATTTTTCAACTGGGATGGGTCTGTAATGGGTCATAGGAACCTCTACTGGCTTCGGTATATGGCGATATTGAGGAGTCATTACGTTTCTGTAAGTGTGCTGTTAATAATTAAAACAATTTACATTGGAGATTTCAAAAAAACTTGAACCAAGTTTCTAGTCTACTAGAGTACTACTAGTACACTTTTGCTAGTGAGTTGTCTAAACTGTCTAGTTAAAAATTGAGAAAAAAAAAGTCTTTACAAAGGTTATTTCTGATACCTGTACATGGGGCACCTCAACAACTTTTTCTAACTCAAATGGCTTTTGCTGCTGCTGCTGCTCAGTTTCTTCTGGCTCTCTTTGTTCCGGCTCTGCTATGGATTGATCAATATGTGCCATCTTTATTAATGAAAAAAATTGTTAGGAATAGATTAAAAAAACAATGAAGACTAGGGTCACTATATCATAATTTACGAAAACTAACTATATGGAAGTATTTATAGTTACGATTATGGCTTACACTACATAAAAAACACATTAATTCGCAAGTTATTTGATTTTAATTCTTACTGTTTTATAGTCAACATTAGGAATTTCAACTATCTTTTCTTTTAAGATTCTTTTTGGCACTGGTATCACACGTTCTTGTACCATAATTTTTGGGATTTCAACTATTTTTTCTTTATAAACATATTGAGGTACTTCTACAATCTTGTCAACAACCTGAGCAAAACTTCCACAAGTCCATAAAACCACAATTTTTATAAGAGTATAAACTTTCTCACCTTGATTTGTGGCACCTCAACAACTTTTTCCTGATAAATTGGCTTCGATACTTCTTTCACACGCTCTTGTATAATTGGCTTTGGTACATGTATGATGGCCTCCTGTACTACAGTTTTGGGTACCTCTACAATTTTCTCAACATATCTGATTTCTGGTACTTCAATAAATTTTTCTTCAACGTATTCTTTCATAACTTCAATCAATTTTTCCTATTGACACAGGAGCATATAAAGATGTTAAAGGAAAATAATTTAGTATTTACTAATTATCAATTCCGATTTTTATTAATTCAGTGATGTAAATTCCATAACTATTGAATTAAAACTTAATTTTCAAATTTATTTGGAAAAGTTTATGACAATTTCATATGTATGTCTTCAATGATATGTCAGCTTTCCATAATTACAATAGTCAGTTATATTTAAACCAAAAGTGCTTATTTCCACAAGACTTTAGCCGATAGGTAATTAATTAAGCTATAATGGAATTTACTTTACATTTTTAAATTAAAATTAAAGTTCAGTACCTGAACTATAGGTTCCAAGACTTTCGCATTTTCTGGGGGCTGGAAATTTTTGCTCAGATACTGGTTCTGACTAGGGTCTCCCTCGTACCCTTCGCCCTGTTCACAACATGGGCTACAGGGAGAATAACAATCATTCCACATTATTTATTATTAAGGGCTAGTGTAGAAATTTAACCGGCTAATTTATCTAAAATTATGATTTATATCAAATTTTCATAAAAGCAAAATAATTTCTTTAATTTTATTTTAGAATAAAATGAAAACTTATAATATTATTCATTAATAAAAATTAAGTTATAAGTATTTCAATATAATATATTGTAGAATTTAATGCAATAGATTATGGATACAAACAAAAATAAAATATAATCAAACTGAAATGCTAGATTAATAGAAAAGTGACTCATTCACTAATAAGTAGCAATTTAAATGAGATATTATACTTATATTAAATAAAATTTTGGACCATTTAAATACTTTGATATATTTTAATGTATAATTAATACCATGATCTTATTCTAGTAATTCATATAAATTAATTAAGTTCGATGTAATTTGTAAAATTTTCACAAAAAATTTTGCCTTTTCAAACATACTAAAATTTAGAATTTTATAGTTAGCTAATCTTGAATTGAATTCTAAACAATATATTCGAATAATTAATGGTTTTTTGATGCATTGAAATAAAATAAATATTCAAGAAATGTTCAGTAACTGCTCAGACTGCTGTGCTCCTGATGATGGAACACAAAATAAGTGCAGTGACTGCTGTAATCCTGGTGAAAGAGATCATTTAAACCAAGGATTTGTTGATCGCGCAAGATCTACACAGGTTGCTGAAAACACACAAAGGCAATGGGTAAGTACTATAGTCAGATTCTTAAAGAATTTGAAATTTAAGCTTCCTGTTAAATTTATTGAAAGTCAATTTCCACTTTATAATAAGCCTGAAATAATTTGTCGATAAAAATCCTCACAGTTAATGGGATAAATGCTTATATAATTCTTAATTTGACAAGTTTCAAATTCTTTAAAAATATATGTAATTTCTATAGTAGAAAATGATCAATTTATGACCTGAATAAAAAAAAATTTTATAATAGTGAAAAAATTATTTCATATTTTACAAATGTATTATAGTGATTCAATGTTTGGGTTGAGGTTTCATTTGTAGTTTTAGTAAATTTTGGCCTAACTTTAAATATTAACACTTGTTTTTTAGTGCCTGTATATTTTTTCAAATTTCAAAGTCAATAAAAATAGTGTTTTAATAATTTGTTAGAGTTTCAGTGTGATAAATTTCTAATTTTTTAATACTTAATAGATGCAAGTACCCACATATCAACCAATTGATGTTGTTACAAAGACGGTCGAAATACCAGTCACTCAAACTAAAGAAACAAGGGTACCAAAAATTATAATAGAAGAGAAGATTATCGAAAAGCCTAAGTATATTTATGAGCGTGTTGAAAAGGTAAGACCTATTTAATTAAATTATAGTCAAAATGCCCTGTGCTTGTCAAAATACAAGGATTTAAACTTGGTTCTGAAAATGAATTTTTAGGTTGTCGAAGTTCCTGAGATTAAATATGTGGATAAAGTTGTTGAAATTCCACAATATCATTATCAGTATAAATATGTTCCAAAGATAGAAACCAAAGAGAATATTATACAAAAACCAAGAGTAGAAGTTAAATATATTGAAAAAATCATAGAAGTACCACAAATTAAAGAAGTGGTTCGCTATCATGACATTGAAACTATTGAAGAAGTTATCAAGTGAGAAATCATATATAACTTATCTTTTTATGTGATGTTTTCAAAATGTTAATAAATATAGGACTAAGAATAAATAATCTCATATTATCCTAAACCGTTCAGATATGTCCCCAAAGGAGAGAAAATACCAGATGTATGGCAAAAGATACAATCAGAAACCATTGAATCCTCAATGGGAGACTCTTCTTCAGTCAAACCAGTTTCATTTAATGAACAAAGTGGCAATCATGAAGCCCCAATGGGTGCTACTATACCAGGGACACCATTTTTAGCTTACCCAGGAATGGCGGAGGCAGCACAAGCAGAGGTATGTTTATATTTTTGTGTTAAAATCTATATAATGCAGACCATTAAATCTGTAACCATGGTCTATGTAGTATATTAAAATTAAGGGGTTTATTTTTTAATTTTTGACAGAAAATGACACGAATTGAGCAGATATTTAGACCCAAAGTTGTAAAAAATATTGAAATTCAAAAGCACGTTCCCATCTCTGTTGATGTCCCCGTGCCTTATATGGTTCCCAAGTAAGTAGTATTCTATGTAGCACAATGAATAAGCGGATTTAATCAAGTAGATTATAAAAGATTAGAAGCATATTATATATATTAGACTTGTCCAATAATAATCAAACAAAATACAAATATACAATTGTTTTAGAAATGTCCTGCATCAGCTCATCAGTTTGAGATCAATAGAATTTAATTGCATGATCAAAATAATAAACATATCTATTCAATTACTTATACTTTGTTACAGGCCCCTTCTAGTTCCTGTGCATGTTCCTGTTTTGAAGTTCCGTGATCATTTCATACCTGTCCCTGTGAGACGTGTAGTGGTGCCTCGCATCAGGTGGACTAATGAAGTTTATGAAGTTGAATGTAACAGAGAAAAGCCATTCCTTCAAGTCCAGGATGTCATTAAGCCTGTTCCATGCGATGTCGAGATCAATGTTCATGAATTTGTTGACAAGGCACAACCCATCAACCCCACTGAGTTATCACAAGCCGATGTTCATGCTATGTGGATGCGTGTCAACGCTGATTTGGCTGAGAAGAAAAAAGAAGAGATGGGTGAAAACTATCCATCCGTTAAACACCCAGCTGGAACAACATTTGGGGAACCAGGAACAGAAGAACAAGCTGAAGGTGAAGAAGCAGCTGATCCTGAAGCACCAGCAGAACCAACTACCGAAGAAAAGCCTGGAAATGATCCAATGGCTCTACACCCAGGTCACCCGCTCGCAATGTCATATATGCAAAACCAATGGATGAAGAAAACAACTACTGATACTCATCAAATGTATTCACCACAGTGGTTTGAAACACATCAAAAAGCATTGTACAATATGACAATGCAGAATCCTACCCAGGTACAGCTCTCACCTGAGCAAGCCGCACAGTTTCAACCTGAAAATCCAGTTTTTGGTGATGCTCAATGGATGTCGACAAAATCAGAGAATCAAAAAGTGGCAGACAAAAGCAAATCCAGTGCATGTTCCCCTTGTTGTGAACCCAATCCAGATGCTGCATGCTGCGGACCCTGTTAGAGTTAGATTCATTTTTTAAGTTCAGCTTAATTTTTCTTATTATCTTAGGGCCAAAGTCATTCATATAAAGCGAGTTTTTTAATTAACATTTGCAAATTTGATAGTCCTGATTAATACTAAATATTATCAGATAATTTTACATACATAAAACATCTTTGTATTTCAACCTACTACTAGAAAGTATTTTAAGTTTAGTTTTTTAAAATTGTAGATTTACTTTATTGTAGCTTCAATTATTAGGCATTAATTAATTAATGAAAAATGAGTGTTGTCAAAACTTTTTTTTTTTTGAACTTTATAATTTAGTTTTGAGATATTTTTTCTGAGACTTTGTTAATAAAATGTTATAAAGCTATTTTAAATCTTCGTGGATCTTAGCAATTTAATAGATAATTTGAAACGATTATATTTTATTTCCGAATTGCTTACACAAATTTGTAATATAAAGAAACAAAATCCACATAGATCAAATGATAAATTAAATTTTTATGAATTATTCCAATCATTAACTACTACATATAATTGTGACTTTGTTTTTTAAGTTTAATTAGATAATTGTTTAATATTAAATAAAAAATTTACAAAAGTTGTGGGTGTTAAGTAATTTTCAAGAGTTTCAATAAAAGTGAATTCTATAATTTAAAAGATTTGAAATAGCTAAAAATTATTAGATTTAGTGCCTGAATAAATAGTTTTGACATTTAAACTCCAGCTTTTACATGTTTGTGAAATTTATCGCTTAAAAATCTAGCTATTTATATGACATATTTCCCAATTGTGAAAATGCCTTTTAGAGGAAAGCAGTTTTTTAAGTTTTGAAATGATAAAATAAGTCAGATTTTGAAAATTTACAACTTTTTTTCAAGCTCTGTTCATGATCCTGATTTTATTCATACTAGACAAAGCTCTCGGTATGATTTTAGGCTTATAAGCGTTAAACTTCACTACAATGTTTCATATTAACATAGATCATATGAATTACAAAGTTATTCTTGATAATTTCTATAGTTTTCATTAGCCTTGTTAATATTAAAGTGCATTATTCTTAATTTTTATTTTATTTGAAATATTTTTTGTTTCGCTGTAATGAGCATTTTCTATCTTTTTACAATCTTGAGAGTCTAGGGTTCTGTTATTTTATCAAGCTGGAAAAATGCTTTCATTGCTTGAAATAAAATAAATATAATCGTTGATATGTTAAGGTGTAGGCTTTAAGAATGAGTTAAGAAACAAAAACATGTTACTACTAGTCATTATTAGTGAATCTTCTTGGTTTTTGTAATAGTGATTATAGATTTGCTAGGAAAATAACCAACAAGTGTTCCCATAAAAAAAAAAGGAAACCTAATTGTATTTATAAACATCTTAAATACAATTATCTACAAATTTACTCAAGTGTTTATTATGTCCTAAGCAGATACATTTGTTTTAAATTTACGCAAGTCTCTACTATGCTTTATAATTTTCAAATTTTTTATACTAGAAATAAAAAATGAAAATTTCCATGAAATAATTTTCAAGGGTTCTTGGTCATAAACTTTAACAATATATAATTAAATTTGATAATTTTAATTTAATTTAAATGTTGTGTTTACAAATTATCTTTTGTATAGACATTTATTTATTATTTAATCGCATTCAATATAAGAAAAGGAAAAGTTTCACTTTAAACCCATTGTCAGCCCTGAGGATAGAGACTTATAAAGCTTAATTAAGGTTTCAAATCTTAGACAAAAAATTACCTTTATCTTATCAAATTGGTAAGTTTTTTATATGTTTTATTTTCTTATTCTTGAAGATGGTTTAAATAAACATAATCTAAGAAATGATTTAATTGTGAAAAATTTCACAAAACTCGCTAAATAACTGTAATATAAATCGAGCATGGAGCCTGTTAATCTTAAAAAAAATGGTGGAAAATTATTTATTTACTTTACAAGCTATAGAACTCAAGTATACATACGATCTTAGTTTCACTCTATTTAGTAAGTTAATATTTCGAACTAAGCACTGTTTAGTATATTTTAAACTATCTAAAAAGATTAAAATTTTAAAATCAAATTTTTTGTCAAACTGTTTAGTATAGACAACTTCTTATTTAAATAAATGTGTCGAATTGTGGCAATCGCTAAAAGTTTAAGTAAAATTTATATAGTCTTAATCAATGAAACATTATATAGAAAAATTTGTTCTTTCGATTTTCCAATCTCATAAATTATTAGATATGTGCTCAATATTGTAAATATGAAGTATCATAACTTGTTAGTATAGCAAAGTGATAGATAATGGTTTTATAATAAAATTTGTTATGCATATATTTTTTTTCCAAGCTTGTCCACTCTGTTTTTTATATAAACACTCAAGGTTACAAATATATCACACTTTTCCTGCGTAGAAAAGGTTTATTATGTAAATTTTGAAACACGATAAAAGATAATTAAACAAGCATGGTTCAACCACCAGCACAGTTTGTTAAGTTATAAGCTTATAAAAAATATTTGGTATACATCATTTGTAAAATAAAACATATTTACAAACTGTGTGATACTCTCGAACTAACTTATATATTTCGCTCTCTCTCTCTCACACACACACTCGATCACTTAACAGACACAATAGTTGCCACATTCACTTCTATTTACCACCTTGGTATATGTGTGATAGGCTTAAAATCAGTGCAATCTAAATACATTGTATTGTGTTAAGCCTTTATATATTCATAAATTGGTGTATCTTTTCATAGTTTTGGATAAGCTTTATTATTTTGTAAGTTTTGATTAGGTATATGTGACGTACATCTTATCTACCTTATATAAAAGACTTTATCCTATAATTTTTATTAAACTACAGTTTTTTCCTTTTAATTTTGAAACAATGCAGCAAAATGGCAATATAATTAGAAATTTTGAAAATCAGTGTAATACATAACATTTGGGAAAATTAAGAATATATGAGGTTGGGCCTATCAAAATCCCCATATTTTCACTATAGAATTACTCAAAATTTAATTCCCAAGAATTACAAGAGTTCTCCAGTCTCTGAAAAAAGTAGAATCCTAGGCCTAAAGAGGATGTGTACGACTGCTACATCATCAAGTAGTCTTGATATAACCCATGTGACCCTAAATACAGAAAATTCACCATGTGGAGGTTCCTGTGATTGTAATTCCATCAATAAGAAAATGGAAGAAGATGATACCGTGACTATAGAGGACCTACTCTGTCGGGATGGGCCATTCTTAAAAGGTAATCTATCTTATTCCTTATTAGCCCATACTATAAATAATATGATTTGATCTTAATTTTGCAAGATGACTTCTGCAGTACATATCCTGAAACACTTAATTATAACAATCCACATAATATACAAGCTTGATATTTATTCAAACTTCACATCTGGCAATATTATATGTACAAGTTCTAAGATAAGATTCGAATAGACAAAACCCAGAGATATATACATACTTATTAATACAATGGAGCTTATTGTATATCTCAGATCGCCTTAACCTAACTCGAGTTTCATTTTTATAAACATATCTAACTGAGCATTCAATTATTTTGCATAATGATTGAGAGTGCATAATGATTAAGAGACATAAATAATTACACTAACCATAGAGCTAGCAAATTATCTAAGGCTCAATGGGAACACAATTGTCTTTTCAGGGCACTCATAATTTATTGAATTACATACTAAAAATAATAAATCATGTGTTTTGAAAAGTTTAACATATAGCATTTACACAGTCCTTCAGTTTTCGGACCTTAACCAAGACAGTAAGAGTTTGCTGGATAGACCGCTTAAGGCCGCACCAAATGTGGTCTTGGAAGAATTTTATAGGTTACCGGACCACTCATCACCAAGATTGATTGAGTTCCTAGACAAATTTTTTGATGAGCCTGGAAGTGATCTTGAACTTTGGATACCACCAGATCTACCGCTAGGTAAGAGATATTTCTTGTTTATCATCGCAAACAGCGCTTGAAATAATTAACAGAACTCTGATGCATATTTTTGATCACTTTGTACTATTTACGACTAATGTTCACTAAGAAATTGGTGGATCAAATTGAAATTTTATTTCCTTCAGAGGACCCTTCATTTTTGAGAAGTAGTTATCTCAATCCTATTGAAACAGATACGGTACATGAGGCTATAAAAATTTTAGGATGTCTCGGTAGAAAAGTCAAACATGAAGAAGTCTATTCTAGCAACCGCAGAACTTTATTAAACACACCTCATGGATTTATAGTCCCTGGTGGTAGATTTAGGGAAACTTATTACTGGTAAAGATCATATAAAAGCTAAAAAATTATCTTTGCTACCGATATATTACTCTTATTTCATCTATGCTTATTTTAAGTTATTCTTGAAATAGACAATACAATAGATGTATTTGAATTAAATATCACTCAAATAACTTTGGAATCAGGGATTCCTATTGGATCATACGAGGGTTACTAATAAGTTGTATGTACGATACAGCTAAAGGAATGCTCGAAAATTATTGTGACATGATTTCAAGATTTGGATTCATTCCAAGTAAAATTTTTATAGATTTATAAGCTTAGTAACTACACACTGCTAAGTCACTGTTAAGGCTATTGATTAACAGTATAATGTGTCTTATTTTACGTGAGGTCAAGTATAAAATAAGATACACATCATTAAGAGCACCAATACAAAGGAATTACAATTTAGGATCATAATACTTTAGCATTTATAAATATTAAATCGAATTTATGCCAAGAACATATATATTAATTATATAAGAAACTTTACTTTGCTTTTTGATAGATGGTCTACGTAGATATTATTTGGACCGAAGTCAGCCGCCAGTATTCTCACTAATGGTTTCCAATTTTTTCCAAGCTACTCAGGATGATAAATTTCTTGAAAAAGTATATCCTTTTTTACAAAAGGAATACGAATATTTCATGAATGTTAATAATGATCACTCAGTTTTTATAGACTTCAATTCAGGTAATAAGTGGCTTCATTCACCTGACCACAGTATCATTTGATAATATGGCTTATAAACATTATTCAATTCCAAATTAATTATTTTAGTTTTCTCTCGTCGCTAATATATTCCTAATGTTTAACCATTACGACTGTTTTTCATTTTCAAGACATAAATCTCACAGTTACAATTTTCTACTAACAATTTTATATTTCAGACTCATTTCAAGTTAAGTCTATAAGTTATGACAATTATACTGAAGATCCCGATTTTGACCCCTCAAGGCGCTATATATTGAATAGATACAGTAGTATGCTTGGTGAACCACGCCCAGAATCATATAAAGAAGACTATGCTATTCAAAAAACTTATATGGATGATCCAAACTATGCAAGCTATTTGATGCGATGCCTGAGAGCAGGTGGTGAATCGGTATGATTGTACTTTATCCAATTATTACTACTAATTACTTGATCATATTGCTAAATTACATATTACTATATATAGTCATATTTATATATGAATAAGTAATACGTTTATGCACTAATCCATGGTACATAGTTAGCATATCTTGGAAGTATTGTTTCACATTTATCTTATGGAATTTTCTCAGTTTTTTAGTGCTCATTTTTTAATTATGATAATAGGGATGGGACTTTTCATCCAGATGGTACAAGGTATCCGAAAAATCTAGATGGAGTCTTGAGAGTATTGATACTCTGAATATCATACCAGTTGACCTAAACACGTACTTAACATGCATGACTTAACTTTGGATCCTAGCTATATCTTTACCGCCAGTTCTACCTAATAAATCATAACTAATAAAACACAAGGAATAAATAACTATTTTGTTAGAGTTTCATCATCTTAGAAATAATACTTGTAAAATCATTAAATCTTGCCTTTAATTTTCCTATTTCCACCCAGACTAATGTATTTGCTTGAAAAGAATTTATCCGAATGGGCTCTTGTGATAAACAATATACCAGACCCTCGGAAGTACGAATTACATACATTTTACAGTGATGCAGCTAAAAGAAGACAAGAGGCGATGTACGCCTTGATGTGGGATGCTGAAATTTGTAGATGGTTATTATGACATATATATATATATATATATATATATATATAATTTTTTTAAAATAGACTATTAAGACATTTTACTTAATATTTTCGGAGCAAAAACTAAAAATTTCTAGCTATTTTTACTTTTATTTTCCAGGTGTGACTACCTATGTAGAGAAAGATGCATTTCAGCTATTCCAAACTTAGCTTCTATTTGGCCACTATGGGCAGGTTTTACCCAAGACGAAAAAGAATTGGAAGCGGCTATAAATTTTCTTGTCCTTCATTCGGGCTTATGGAGAGAATGGGGATTAGCGGTAATACATTCGAACATTTAAGTTATTTTCACATTAATAAAATTTTGATAATTTGCACTTGATGAATTGAAACTGGCCTAACAACCAAACAATCAAGTGTGTTGGGTTAAGAGTTCTATATTTCAATTCAATGAAATCTGCTAATATATTTTATTTCCACCCAGCCAACAGCTATAAATTCGGGCCAGCAGTGGGACCTTCCTAATGGATGGCCACCTCTAAGCCAGGTAGCATTGGAGTTCCTTTTAACTTGTAAAATTGCCGAAGGTAGAAGGTTTGGCATACAGATGCTGGAACGATGTCTTACTTCAGCTATTGAGGTAAAAGTTTTTCAACCCACCTATTACTTATGTTGTACTAAAAAGATATTATAAATAGTATATATATGGTCCACCTTTAGTCAAAACTTCGATAACAGTATATCTCAAATTAAACCTCAAACAAAAAGTATATATAATCTTAAATATCACTAACAATTTTTTAATTGTTGTGCTTCGTTTATTTAATGACAGGGAAGAATAAACTCTGGTTGCTTCTTTGAAAAATACAGCACAGAAATATGTGGTAGCAGAGGATCTGGTGGGGAGTATGTCACACAAGTAGGATTTGGCTGGACTAATGCTGTTGTGATAGAATGGATTAAATACAAATCATTCAGATATGACTCTGAAGCGGTAAAGCATGTTATTGAGGCAGACTTTAATTGTGAACATGCTGAAAAATAAAGATATTACATTGTTAAAGTTATGTTTTTTATAACCATAATATTCAAATTTCCCAAATAATGCTCGGATTTGATCTTCACTTGTTTATTACTTGTTGCTCGTTTAAATAATTGATAATTAGTTCAATTTTTCATCATATCGCGACATCTACTTTGAATTAAGAATTTTGTTAGACAGGTTACTCAAAATGAATTGTTAGGTAAATCCCTAAAGAAAACTTTATATACCTATCTAAAAATATTTTATGTACACAGAAAAACATTCTTTGTAAATATAATATAAAACAAATGAAAATATATTCGTAAGAGGGTATTCTTCCTATAGAATCCTCAACTCACTTAACAAGTTCATGATTTAATTATTGATTAACAACTATATTTTATTCATATTAGCATGTAAAATCATCCATTTTTTTTAAGAACTATTTTGTCTTGATGGTTTACATAAAATTTTTTTGTAAATTTAAATAAAAAGGCCACTATTTTCATTATAAACTGTTCTTCTTTTTACTGATAATATAATCACACATACACATTGATTTTAAATGCATATGTTTTACCATTGTATTTGATCTTTAAACGTAACTCCTGTAAACTCTAAGCTATAAATTGAATTTGATTAAATAATTAATAGTTTGGTTTTGGAACATAAGCTTAAAACTCTATAAATTTTGAACCTTTTCACAACTTTAATGAATTTTTATGCTTCAATGATGAAGCGTTTTTGATATAACACAATCCATGCTATGATAGTTGAATTTCTTAACAAATGAGATATTTTGACACAATCGATAACATAAATATGTATGAATTAACTATATACAAAAGAAGTTTACGCTTTTTAGCATTAAAAAGTATGATTGACAATGTAACATTTGAATGAGATATTATGAAATAAATTTTCCATCAGCTATGTTCTTTATAATTAGATCAATTAAGTTGCATGCAGATTAATACATATTCAAGACTTGATATTTAATTAGGTTGACATGATGTTGCTGTTGTATGATAATAGAATTTATATTATATTAAATACATATGTTGAATAGACATATAAATACTTAAGCAATTAATTGCCACCCTAACCCAAAAAAAGAGTTAAAATCTCACACAACCTCGAAAAATATTCACAAATTTTATTTTTCAATTGTTTTCACAAGCACCTAATGTAATATTTAACGTTGAGCTCACACATAGGTGAGGATTACATTGCTACTTACCATGTCCTGTTTTACTAGTAGAAAGAGTGCTATTTGCTTGCTTTATACTTGTCCATGATTGTTTATTTACATACTTTACTTGTTCGCATACACATTTATATATATATTATTCACTTAGCATATACTATTTCAAACGTTAATAAAAAAGATAATCGCACCTTATACTAAAAGTTCACAATAAGTAGTATATGTGTAATAAATTTTAACTACAACCGGAATATAATTTATATAACTAAAATAAATATACAATCTTGTTGCATAATTGAACATTGTCTACTTACTATAAAAAAATAACACATCAATTGGTAAGAGATTTTATATCAGTGTAATCCATTTTCCTAAACTACAACACATTTATGGGTAAAGGTTAAACTATATTATAGTAATTTATTTTCTTAAGTTCTATATACATAGCATTTACACATTTTATGATATCCTTTAATTATCAAGCATGTGAAATTATAAATTTTTATAATTGAGGTTGTTTTATTAATACCACACGGTTACATCTAATTTATATCATAAAATTATAATGGGTAAATTACTTCTTTCATTCATTCACATTTGGCCTATTTTGAGTTATGGATGATGTGTAAGTACACTGGCCTACAAAGCTATGAGGTGGTTTCATCATCTAAACTCATCAAATCGCCTCTTATTATTACTACTTTGCTCATCCTTATTGAATCACACAAAAGCTCTTATGCTTTCAACATATGGAAGAGCATAGATTACCCACAAGTAGTTTTTAATGAAGTTTCTAGCAACAATTACTGCTCCACTAGAAATATTAATTATAAGTTCACTCCCGAGGCAAATCTAAAGGTGTCCCATTACTATAGCCCTTTAGACAAGAATAACCCTGAGAAAATCTCCAGAGATTCGATCGGGAATGAATTATGCATGTATTGGAATGCCAATGGCAAATATGTTGTACCTAATATCAAATCTAATAATTTATATATACCAACTATTTCTCTACAACAAACTCCACCCGAGAATGGATCTACACTCGAGAAAAATGACATATCAAACTTATGCTCAAAATCCAATAATAATCACTCTAGGAATAGGTCACAGAACTACTTGCTCAATAGAAAAATAATAGGAGCTCGTAATGTTTTCGAAATACTCAATACTTTTTCAAGCTGTATGCAACAAAAGCATACGACAATTAACTTTGTCAACACAATAACTGCCTTACACCGTATAGCTAAACATAGTCGATCTCGTAGGATAGGAAAAATGCCATTTTCAAACACAAAGTCACAAGCTAGCGATGAAGATGAATTGCGAATAATTACTCAATCACTTTCTCAACCCCCTTTGAGTTCATTTAAATCAACGGAAATTTTTGAAAGATTCTATAACTGGACTCGAAAACAAGTGGTAAATGAAATTGACATGAAGCCTATACACATTGCAAATCTTGCTTGGTCCATGGCAGTCCTGAATATCAAGGATACTCAAGTTTGGTCCCATATCTTTGACAATATCCTCCTTAATAAAGGGCTTTTCAAGCCTCAAGAAATATCAATCATTTTGTGGGCCATAGCTTCAGCAAAGATTACGGTGACTGAGGAAATTATGAATACCCTTCTCGATTCCTCAGAGAATTTCATAAAGGAACACTCGTTCAAGCCACAAGAACTATGCAATGCCCTGTGGGCATTAATTATAATGAAAATTGATAGAAATCAGCTAAATGAGAAAATAATAGATGAGGCATTAAGACTTGAAAGTTCTATGGCTCCTATTGACATATCCACACTTACTTATAGCCTATCTATTCAAGGCGAGGACACTGGATTTAAACTTTTGACCAAATTCCTTGACAGTGTTGCGTCTAGATGGTATAATCGTCTTATATCCAATAAAATCAATTTTGCTAACATGACTAGCACGTACTCTATCAAAACAAATTTTATGGCAGATCTCACACAAATGGAATTTTATTCAGAATTGTATAGTACAAAATACATTAACTCCACTAATAATTCAAAAAATTCAGACACCCTTGAAGTAACAAAGGCAGCTAATAGTACCGATAACAAACAATCCACAAAAATTCAGAACCCTCATCAAGAATCTTCTCTTACTTCAACTTCTAATGAGTACCCTAACGAGGCTATCTCTATGGATCAGCTAATACCTACATCAGAGCTGCATCTATATTTAAAAAATTTTCAAAACTTTATTGAATTTAAGCCACAGGATTGGTCTATATTGATTTGGAGTTGTGCAAATGGAGGATTAGGCCTCAGAAACCTACCTACCGAAGCTGTGTACCCTAAAACCAAACGCGACATGAGTAATGATAGCTTGATTAGTTTAAACGATCCCTACAAGCCCCTCACCAAAGCTACTCCATTAATTGTCACCCTCTGTAATTTATTATACTTCCAAATGTTATGCGGAAAGATAAAATGGTCAGAATTTTCATCACAGTCCATTGCAAATCTTCTTTGGGGATTAGCAATCTTGGACTACTTCCCAGAAGAAATATTTTTTGATGCAATACGTGAAGTCTCAAGACGAGACGACTCATTACATGGTAAGCAAGAATCCTTCATGAATAACACATTAGGCACCTTTAAAACTTTCAATTGAATTTAAGATCATGATCTAAAATCAAAATTTTCCACTATAATGAAAAACATCACTACTCTAAATGCTAAACAGAAATCCCGCGGAATAACAAACTACTAGCACCTCGCCATCGAGCACAACTTTTTCAGGCTGTTTTAGCCTATTTCCTTGCCTTGAGAAAACTCGACAACAACCAATACAATACAGATGAAGGGCAGCTTATCGCACAACTATCCAGATGCAAGTATATACCAGTTGATTCAAAGGTTATTTCATATATATTTGAATATCTTTTGAACCATAAATACGTTTGTTGAATCACCTTTAAGAAATAAACACTCTTGTATCAATCTGTAGTAACAATATATATATATAATACATAAATTTGGTGACAGAAATTACAAGACTGGCAAATACAATTAGCACGTAATCAAAAGAAAGCTAGAAATAAAGAAAATTTATCGTCGACCCTTCATAACATTGTCTCTATGGATCTATCTGATTTGGATATAAAGCATACAAATGAATACTTTATAGCGGAGTCATTTATAGTTGACATTTCTATTCCAGAGGAAAAGGTTAATCTAATTATATTCTATGTTCATATCATCCCGAATATACCTATTTAAAAGGATCACGAATTTTTTAGTTTTAATAATTATATTTTCAACATCAATAATTGAAAAGTAAATTAAATTTTGATTTTCTAGTAGCTGAACAACTTTTTTATAGCTACTATCTATTTATATTCTTCCCAAGATCAAAAGCTTAATTTTTTTTTCAGCTCATTATCGAAGTTTATGGCCCTACACATTTTTATTCACTTAACAACTCTCACGTCATAACAAGTAAGACTCTATTTAAGCAGAGGATACTTCAGGACCTTGGATGGAAGGTTGCTATAGTCCCTTTCTTTAATTATGAGAAACTTCAGAATTCATACCTTACACCGGATGAACGTAAAACATTTCTAAGAAAGCTATTGAAAGATTGTATAACAAACAAGACTAATTTGAATCCAGTTTAGATATATTAACATAGTATGATATATTTATTTTCTCCTCTTGAACAAAAATAATACTTTCAATATAAAAAATCAATAATTTTGATAAGTTTAAGGAAGCCAGTTTTTCACCAACATTCAGAATCTAACTTTATATACATATATATATATATGCATACTTATGAGAATTTCAATAATAATGTATAATAAGATTTATAATTATATATGATCTATAGACAATATCTTTATGTATATATATGAGAATTATAATATTTGATCTGTATATTTTGTATTAGAGTATATGAGTAACAAAATAAAGAAATTAAAAAATTATTTAAAAATTTTAAAACAAAATTAAATAGTGAAGAAATATAAAAAAAAATTTAACCAAAAAAAAATTTTTTAATTCCTTAATATTTTCCTATTTTCGATTTCTTTTCGTTTTTTAATTAGATTTTCTGACTTTGATTTCTTATCTTGTTTTCCTCGCTATAAATAATTTTTTTGAAACAAAAATTGTTTAGCATGTAAACATATATATATAAATATACTCAATTGTAAGTATGTTACCTCAATTCTTTCAAACAGACGACGATGAGTCTTAGTTAGTAATGCCTTCTTCATGCTGACATCTTGTTCATCTATATCTCTGTAAAAATGAATAGAACATATCATGAATTATACAATCTGTTATGAATTCGAAAGTCCTGTAAAATTTACTTTGTTGGTTCTTCAGAGGCTTGTTTTTCAGTGTTGTTATCATCATATGTCTTAATCAAGCCAAGATTCTAAAGAATTATAATTGTGAGAAAAGATGTTATAATAAACAAATAATCTAAACAAAAAACTGTCTATAGATAAACATATGTATATATATATAACTTCTAAAAATTTTGAGTTCAAAGGCTGAATAATAAACAAAATTACCTCTAATTCAGATTGATATTCAGAAGTGTGAATATTTTCAAGTTCCTCTGTTATCTTTTCTTGAGATTCATTTGTTTCTAAAAAGGATTATAGGTTCATATAATTAAAATAAATACATATCATATGTGTATATATAAATTCATAAGTACATACGTGGTAAGCCAATCTTTTCAGCATCTTGTTTCTCCTTAATTATATTGTTAAGATTTTCTCGTTGTTGAGGTATATATCCCTCCTTTGTATCATCTACAAATGGAGACAAATGGGCTGGTAATACCTTACCAACCTTGAAATCCTCTATAGGTAAGAGTACACCCGTATTAATACAGTCAAATATCCATTGGGGTTGTATATACTCTCTTTGCTTTCCTTCAATTATTTTGAAGTGTTCTAAGGGTCGATCGACGACGTGATGTGTAATACTTGGATCATCAATGTTGAGGGGTGATCCCTCCCCTTGCCAACAGACTTTTCCACCACAACTTATAATTAGGAGAGAGACGATTTGAAGTGGTATTTCTCTATGTAGATAGAATTAAAATGAGTGGTAATTATTAATGTGTAGAATCCTATATCTTATATAATATCTATTTACCTGCTAATAAAGAAAGTTAAATTGTTGAAGAGCTTTTTTATCTTTTGATCTGTTTTGAATTTCTCCTATGTAATTGTGTAATAAATAATATATGTTATGGATGTGTGAAATAAAATAGTTACACCTACTTGAACTTGCTGTACGAGTGGGTCGGCAGTTGCAAATTCATCGCCTATATCCTGAAATAGACGCATAAAATATTAAATTTAACTATTTTATATAAAAGGTACACGAATAATGTAAATTTATATCTAGTGTAAGATGTATATAAATTTAACCAAAATGAATAATAATCTTTTAATTTACATATATATATATATATATATGAGATAATAAATAAAAATATTTATAGGTGTGTTTGAGATAACTAATGTAGTACTTGTGAATTGCCTTCATCTATTGGATTTGGTGGAAGTTCTTCGGTAGTGTCTATGTTGAATTTTTGTAATTGTTTATAGGCCAACATACGATATCCTAGGTTCGCTAACTTTGTATCGATCGAAGCAGGATATTTTAAATTTTGTAAATTAAACAATTTGAAATTTACAAACTTCAAATGCGTACAATAAAAATCAAGGAATGAGCTCAAGACACGGAAGTCGACTTCTGCAGGTAGACTCTGAAAATAAGTATAGTTGTATATTGATTTATTTAAAGTGTATATTATAAGCAATAAAGTATTTGTTTTAGTATTGTAATGGAAATGAATGAGGCTTGTGTGTGTAAATTTAGGGGTTTGGGTTTGTGTGTATGTCTATTGATATAGTACATAATGTTAAACATCTCCACTATATATATGCTACTTGTATATGTGTGAGCACAATTTTCAATCTACCAATATATATATATGTATATATATTTTAAGAGTGTGTATATAAATATATGGATGCGCAATTTAAAGAATGCTTGTATAATCAAGTATGGTAAGATGTAGGATATGGTGGTGTGTGTGAAATGCGTAGGCATCTTTAAGAAAAATATAAGTTGGTGGGATAAAGTGTATTGATATCTTATCTTATAGTACATGTATTTGAGCTAAATTTGTATGAGAAATTTTACATACCTGACTGAATTGGTGAGGTACCAACCACACAATTTTTACACCTTCTATTTCAGCTTGTAAGTAATAGCCTTTTATTGATATAAAGGCTTTCTTGATTGAATTTGAACAACAGAGATAGTAATAAAAATCGTCAATTAGCTTAGTACAACGGTTAATAACAGTTGAAGAAATTCCCTTATTATTTTCAACCTTAAGAGCTGTTTATTATTGCAAAAAAAGAGAATAAAACAAATTCGTAATGTGTGTTATAAATTATATCATATTACTGATTTAAACTGTTTGTAAACTTTCTTATGGTCAAATATATCAAAAAACAGCTATAAATAGAAATATATTTATGCAACTCAATTTGAAATCCTCAGAGGGTTATTTATAATCAATAGTAAACTTAAATGCACAGACAAACGTGATAAAATATAAAAATATTGTGCCACATGCGCTCAAAAGTATTATATACGTATACACATTTTCTCTTATCGATACAATCTATATATACTGTAGATTAACAATGTCTGTACAAACATATAATGTACATAAAAGATATTAAATACACAGAAATACATCAAATGCTACACATAGAATCACTGTATATACATCAGTCGCCAAATAAACAACCATTACAAATGTTTACAGTTCTTATACGCACAAATCCTACAAATGCAACCCATACACAGACGAGCTATACACATAACTCCGCACTACATCCGCCACCTCCTCATCCTTCCTCCTACAACCCTCTATTACAAGCAAAGAGGCTGATGGTACTGAGGGCATCATCGAGGTTGCTAAGGGCTTCATTAAAGCTCCTAAATCTCTCCTTTACAACATGGTCCAAGGCAAATCCTTGCTTCAATGGTGTGTGTTGTTGATAGTATTTAGCCTGTGTGTAGTTTCTTTTGTGCACCGCCTTTCGAAATTTCTTGATTTCTGCTTTCTTTTTTCGGAGAGCATTCAACAATGGTTCGTGTGATAAATATATTATGTCTTTTGAGTGGTAAAATATACTGTTTGTAGATGAGCCCTTTGGCTTCTTCTTAGGCTCTCTTGGGTATATACCTTTGTATATACACAATCTCCGAAATTCCGCCAATGAAATTTGGAGTTTACGGAGGGCGACATTGCGGCTTATGTACTGGGCAGCTACACCCTTAACACCTGCTTTTATCTTCCTACTCATTGTATATGTATTTGTATATGTATAGGTTAGTGTTTATGTTAGGAGGAGAGGGGGAGGGAGGAGTGTGTGGGGAGTGAGGGGGAAGGGTAGGGTGTGTATATATGTGTACGAGTTTGTGTGGTGTAGAGTATGCTTGAGCAGTAAAATTTGAGTGGGGAGTAGAGTGTTAAAATAGGTATAAGATGAGTGTAGATGTGTATGTGAGATATAAAAAGAGAGAAAGTGTGTGTGAGGTGTAAAAATGGTGTATGTGTGTGAGATATATGAAGAGAAAAGCTATCTGTATGTGGTGTCAATAAAGTTGGTTTGTATCTGTGTGATGATATGTAGATAGATAGAGTGAAGTTTAGCTCGTGTATTTATAGCTTGCGATGTATATATCTAGGCTTGTGTATGCATAATGAAATATTTCTATATATGTAGCGAATAGTTAAAGCTACATGTGTGTGTGAGTATAGAGAGGCAGTAAGAGCATATATGTGTGTGTTTTATGCATGCGTATATAATAAGAGCGTATGTGTTTCATATTGTTGATGAGCTGTGGTTGGTTAATTACCCATGCCTATCTAAAAATGAAGAATAATTGACAGGGTCGATTCAAATGCGCAATTTATATATGGCATAGCATAGTATTTATATATATATACACCATAATTTATAACAAATGTGAGCTTGAATGTTACTATTCAAGTGTGTGTAATAGGTTTGATAATATAAAAATAACGAATGACCAAAACAAATTTGATAATATTTACATTAATTTGTATAAAATGAATGAATTTATATTTACATGATTTATTCTCAATCGGTAAAAAATTAAACACATTTTACAGCCAAGCAACTTATTATTTCAAAACTTATGACATCATACATCTTTAATAATTATTTAATTAGCAAATTACACGCATTTTATATACATACGCTTTGAAAAACTTTGATATATTCTTCACTAAATATCTAATTTTGAATGTTAATGTAATGTATAGATATAAATAGTATATAATTATAATTATATATATGCATTGTGTTTGTGTATAAATTTAGTATTATTTCTTTTGGGTGGGTTTGTGTAGGTGTTGTAACAAATATATATGTATTTGTGTGTGTGATTACTATGGCAGACTTGCACGTTATAGTGTGTGGCTGAATTCAGGATTAATATCATTTGTAGATAATCCCAATAATGTGTGTGTATGTGTGCATCTTAGAGTAATATCATGTAACATATGTAGTTATAAACTTAAAAATATTTTATGGTTGCTCGGATTTTAGATAAATTAAAAATTTTCAATTTCATAATATCAAAATAAATTCATAATTTTTAATTTCCAATAATACATAATTTTAACTAGTATCCTAAACTGCACTGCTTAACACATTTAAATAATTAATTGATAATATATAATAAATGCGTGAATGTGTAAACTTTAGGGTCTAAGTGATTTTCTTGTTTGTGTAAAAATAATTGATGCAAATAATCTGTTTATAATTATATATGTGTACAAAAAAGCTCACTTAATGCAAATATATTTATTATATATTTTGAAATTGAGATAAATAGGTGTGTGTAAAGCTCCTTTAATAAGAATGTGTATATAAATTTTGAAATAGTTGTTTCTCTCAGTAAAATATGTGTTCATGTTCAAAATCAGATATGTTTATACATAAAATTCTTCATTGTATATGTTTGTAAGAATTAAGAGTCAGTGTGTATAGAATTTTAGGTATGTTTTTCTTGGTTCTAAAAATTGTTAAAAGTAAAAAATATAGGTTAAATATTTTATATTTTGATATAACATTCGTCAAAAAAATCATAAATAGTAATTTTTAAATTTCTGACAAATGTATATATATATATATACATAATTTATAAATTTTTAAAGCGTCGTAATATATATATATATACTATATACTATTATCACGCCGTAAATGTTGGTGTATTCTGTTTATATGTATATATTGATGACAGTGTGTGTATATATTTTGATGTGCGAGTGTGTCTAAATATATATGTTATGTGAAGGTCTAAGTGTATATTTGTGTCATGTGTGTAGGTGTTAGTGTTAATATATATATATATATATATATTATGTATCTCATTTATGTCTTCGTTATATGTGTCGTCTATTTTTGTGTGTATATAGTATTGTGTTTGTAAGGCTATAAAGTTATATAGAATTTTAGATGTGTGTTCAGTTTACATATAAATTGTAAATCTCATATTTAGAAATTGAATTATACGCAAGTGTATAAATTCTTTGTTGTTGTTTAAAGGGTAAACTGTTTACACCTTTAAGCTTTGAAAGAGACTTAATATAGATATATATGTAAACTACAATTCAATATAGTCAGCTGGTAATGTAGCGTCAATATTCTGTAAAAGAGTTTCTGGGTTAAATTTGGCCTTAACAGTCTGAAAGTGAATTTGTTTCAAGTTTTAGGAAAATAAAGGGAATATATATATATATAAAGTGTATATACATTATTTGATTCAACTGTGTGTATATATAATTGACAAAGATTAGATGTAAATATGTACATTAGTGTTAAAGAATTGATATGTGTGTATGTAATTAATAAAGATTACATTCAAATGTGTATACAAGTAGTAAAGATATGTTGTGTGTTTTCGAATTATTTTATAAAAAAGACATCTTATGAATAGTTCAGGAATGTTTAAGATTTATAGTATATGCAGTGTGTAAAATCAGATGTAAATTATTACCTTTGAAGCTAACCAACTTAATATATTTTTTACCGTTCTGTGGCCATTATATTCAATGCCATAATGGTCCTTAGTAGCCTTAAATAGTAGTACTGTTGGGTAACCGGCTAATAATTTGATATATATATATATATATATATATATATATGTGATGTGTGTGTATGTGTAATATGCTATGTAAATGTATGTATAATGTATAGTGTGTAATATTTGATGTGTGTGATGTTTAAGGTGTGATGTATTTGTGGGGTGGGTATGTGTATGTGTATAATATGTGCGTGTGTGATGTGTAGAATGTTTCTGTAATAGGTGTATATCTATTAAAGAAGTACCCAAATCAATATCTCTAACTTCATTGACTGTTGCGTCGATTTTGGCTATGATTACATTTGGGGTTGATTTTAATAAACGGGCCACTTCAGTGTAAATTGGTAGAAATTCACGACAGTGTCCACACCTGAAAATAAATGTGTATTTGAAGTATTTAGATCATATAAATTAAACATTCGTATATAGTCTTTTTATAGTAGTGTGTAACTCCTTGAGGTTTGAAGAATGTATGTGTGTGTACAAATCTATGTATGGGGGTATATATATGTTTATGCATTCGTATAAATGTGTGAATGTATATCTATGTGTATGTGTGAATGTATATTTATAAATGCATGTGTTTGAATGTATGTGTATGCATGTATGTAAATGTATGTGTGTAGATATGTATATGTGTATGTAAATGTGTGAATGTGAATGTGTATGTATATGTGTGTATGTATGTTTATGCATGTGTATGTGTGTAGATTTGCTTGTTAGTATGTGTGTCCATGTGTGTGTGACTATATAAAAATATATATATATATATATATATGTATGTGTATATGTGTAAATATGTATATATGAATGTGTGTGTGTATTTATGTGTGTTTCTAACCATGGTGCATGAAACATTACGAGTACATCATTATTATGATTACGTACAATGTCATCAAAGTTATCGCCTACAACAGTTTTTACTGGGTCTATAGAAAGTGCAATAAAAAACAAAAAAAATTGTTAAATGTAGAAGAAGTATCATTTCCTTGGAAAACATGATATAAGTATTTTTAAGCGTTTTTGTGTAAGTAGTGTGGGTGTAAAATATGGGATAAATAAATTAGAGGATATATATAACCTGAAGGATCTTCTAATGTTTCAATTTCTGATCTGACGTATGATTTTAATTCATGGTTCAAAAAAGAGTCTACAAAATTTTTTATGGTCTAACACATGGTATATATATGTATATATATATATATTAAACATGTGTGTTTAAAAACTTACCTCAGAGTTGATAGCTGATGAGTTGGGTTTGAATTTTGATAGAGTTGAGGATTTCATATTTCCCATCATAATACGCATAACTGGCAAGGATTCATCCTCAAGACCCAATATATCTGGGTTCACAAGTATATATATACATATATATATATAGGTGTGTGTATATTTACCGTGTTTTAAAATATCAGAATTCTGTGCATAGTTTTGTGTAGTGTGTACATGTTTATATATATATATATAAATTACTAATCATCCTCTTTTCAAAGGATGAGCTATCAAAACAGCTAGAAAAGATTATGGAATCTTTATATTGTTCTTGGTATGACTGAATAATCGGTTGGTGCTTCTCAAATTGATCCTAAATGTTAATCATACACATAGATATATATACACTTCTATACAGTCGTTCAAAATTATGTAAACAATGCACATATACACTTTCGGGTAAGGTATACCTTTTGAGAATACTCATACACAAATATGAGAATAGGCCTCCCATCTGTGTACATTGATGTGTACCACTCTTTGGCCATTGGTACTATGGGGGGTAGACGGTAGACTTTAACAAAGTTTTCAATTGCTTTGACATCGTTGATATTTCCAGTGTAGACAACAATTTTTTGTTCATTTGGGTTTTCAAAGTTTGTAATTGAAAAAATGATTGGGTTTTCGGGCTGAGAATTAAGCAATTAGTGTTTTTGTATATGTGTGTAAATGAGAGTATCTTTTATGTGTAAGTGTCTGTGTGTGTTGTGTATCTAAGGTTGAGTATGTGTTCAAATTCAGGCTTATATTTGTGTTAATATAGTTTAGGTGATACTGAGGATGCATGGATAGCAATATGTATTGTGAGAAGTAATAGGTTGATGAAAAGTGTGTGTAGGTGATAACACACACACGTTGGTTAAGTGTACTCAAATAAAAAATTAGTTAGGATGTGTTTGTACAGGAAAACATCCTTAATTAATTTTGTAGTGGTGGAATCAAGTCAAGATCTTTACTATATATATATACATATATAAAATCCCACACACACGCCAACCCACACACATCTTACTGAGTGATTTTTAAGTTGATCTGCATACTCTCTAAAAAGATCATTAGATATGTTTTGGTCCCTAATTTCACCAAAGAAAACATTTTCACCCATTACTTTGGCCACTGCACCAAAACTCCAATTTTCAATGCTTGGGAATGAACCAATCATAACAGGAAGAGTTAATTTTGAGTGTGAGACCAAGTTATGAAGTTGTTCAAGGCTAGTTATTATTTTGTCACGATTTGATATAACTTCTAGCCAATGTATTACTCCTGTACTCTTGGCTGGACCTAAAAAATATATGTATTTATTACTATAGGGCTTGTTATAGTATATAGATATATATATAGATATATATATATATATATATATGTGTATGTGTGTGCGTTACGGAGTGTAGGGTGTGTTATAAGTGTAAATAATAATTGTAAGTTGCTTGCTAATGTGTGTGTCGGCGTGTGTAGGGTGTATGTTGGGTATATACATACATGGTAATTTGTATGTTTATACATGTGTTAGAGTGGGTCTAGGTATTTTTGACTATGTATATGTCAGTAATGGGGTTGATGTTGTTATATGTTTTATGTGTGGGGGGCACTTTTTATGAGTGTGTATTTGTTAAGGATTTCCTAAAGCTTTTAGGGTGTATTATGGCTAAGACCGTTAATAAGGTTTCAGAGAGTGCGAATGTGTGATAATTAGACAGAAGGAAAAATGTTATCTTAATGTGTGTAGATTATTATTAATCAGTTTGTAAGCAGAGCCTGTTTGTATAATGTGCATAGAGTGTTTGATAACCTGTATAAATTATAGGTTCCCCATAAATAAACATTTTCAAAGTTGGAAAGGACCTGATATCTTCTGTCTGAGAAACTTCAGATTCTTTAAAAGCGTTTACTTGTGTAAAATGGACCTGAGCACAGTGTGAAACATCAATAAATTAATTAATGTGTATCTACAAGGATGTGCTTTTAAAAAATAATTTATATAAACAGTTTATAACTATGCTAAAACAGTAATTTTAAAAGTATATGTATGGAAAACGTGTATCATGTAATTTAGTTATTCAATTTCGATGGTGTGGATATTTCTACGCTTATGTGCGTATGTCTTAAAGGTTTAGGAGTGTCAAGCTACATTTACATGGTGTGTATATTGGTGTTCGCGAATATGAAGATGTGTATATGTGGGTGTTTATATATGTAGATTTTGTATGTGTAAATCTGTGCATGTACAGGTTATTGTATATGTAGATACATCTGAATGTGCGTTTTTAAGATTTGTAGGTTCATATAGTTGGGGGAGTGTCTATAATAAGATACATCTGCTTGTAGTTCCATCTGTATCTACTATTAATGTATGTTTTGATATAAAGCTAAATGTGTGATATATGGAAAAAATTTACATCAGGGTATTGCTTTGAAGAGAGATTTGCAGCTATAGCGTATTCAACTATCATATGTTGACTCAGATAACACCATGGTGAATAAAAGAGTGTAAGAATTGTCTCGTTATTATGATCTTCGCGAAATTGATTATAGTTATTATTTGTTAGATCAATCAAAGCACCACTGCCTGTGTTTTCTATGCCAGATGTATTTCGGATTAGTATCCATTGAATAAGTAGATATGTGTATATAAATAGCTTCATCTTAAGAATGTCAATACATATGAAATAAATGGAAATTTTTTCAAATCCTTTTGTCAGATAAAGATGACCACTAATGTATATATAAAGTGTGTATACACACACGCACACGCTTATATATTTAGGATTTTGGGTGTTGAATGAGATATGGATTTAATTAAATATGTAAATGTTTAGCTTCGTTGATCTACTTTTATATAATAATATATATATAAATGATTTTGGTGATGTATAATATATGTGTATTTGTTTAGATAAGTATCTAACTATAAGGTGTAGATATGGGTCTATAGATTTAGATGCATATATATATACATATATACACGCTTGTTATAATGCTTGGTGAGTTTGGTTTTTTTGCCGTTTTTGTTGGGGTTTTATCTTAAGTGTTGATTTTGTATATCATTAATAAATATTTTATGTTACAGTTAAAAAAAATTGGATAATGCAAGTATATTTATGTAATCATTTGTAAATTTGTGCACATATCTAATAGAACAAATTAATTCCATGCATAAATTTATCTTGTTCCAAAATAAAAAAGTGTAAAAAATACGAAAATATAATTGCTTGTGTTGTTTATTATTTTACATACATATAAAAGCTAAATGGAAAAATTTATTAAATGTATATGATGAAGTTAATATAATACAATATGTATACAATAAGTTTATATATATGCCTATAATTGAACTCATAAAATAAAAAATCAAAGGTTATTTTAGAGAAACATAAATGAAAGATTTAAGCTTCCTTTTGAATAATTTGATCATTCATGAATGTGTGTATTTTATATAATGAAGGATTTTACAACGATACTTTTTGAACCATTCTTAACAACTCATGACAATATAATTGATAGATAACATAACAATTATATTTATATTATCCATGCGTAATCCATTCTCTATCTTTATTAGGTAAACATATTATATTTTAAGACTATTATATATATATTCATATATATGTATGTATATATTAAGTTTTAAGTAATTTGACTCGAATATTGTAAAAATAAAACTAATAAATATGAACATAGCTTATTAAGTATACTTTTCTTAAACATTTTTATTGAATGTAATTGATATTTCATTTCCAATATACATTTTACTCATATCAAAAATCATTTTAACATTTATGCCTTTGTTTTTTGAAAGTGTATCCATAAGTATATTAAGTAGATTTTTAAATTAATTGTGGAATATTTTTTTCACAATTTGAAGTTGAATATTAAATTGGATATTATTAAGATTAACTGCTTTTTATGTATGAAATGACTTAATATAGGAATAAAACTATTTTATAATAAATCAAATTAAGGATATAGCACCGAGTCAACTTAGTTATGTTAAAAATAAAAAAATCGAAAATGGAAAAACTTAAGTCTCAAATTAATATAACTTAAATTAAGTTGTGAGGAAATAATTAGTTTTAAAAAAAGTAAAGTAAACTTGTAAAGGTAAGGTTAAACTTTTTTACAAAATGAAACATTTAATTTTGTAGTCATTACATCTATAATTTTTAACTCAGGAATTGGGTCTACTTACAATTTTCAAGCTGCAAAATGATTTGTTTTGTCAAAAATAGGATAAACTATTGCGATAGAAATATCACATTTATTTTTACATTCTACACAAGGCCTACACGTAGCAAAAATAAACAGGCCATGTTTTAATGGGAGTTATATAACATCATCAACGACTTATATTAAGACCTTATGATTTTTAGAAACGTTTCATCTATTCAATGTCTGAAGTAACAAATTCACTCCTCTTCTCGAAATCGTTTCAATGCTCTATATGTCAATCAGAATTCCCATTTGATTACTACGGAAGAAATCCCCCATACGAGTCTTTAGAGTTTTCTTACTTAGAGGATTCTTTTTGCTTAAAAGCATTTTACCCACAATTTGATATTGATTTCGAACAAGATCAATTTGAAAGCAATATTAACGATTTCGAAGATTCTCGGGCTCAACAGCCGAAAAGTAAGACTCGTAATAGATCAATCCTTCCAAGGAGGAGCGTCTGTTTAGGTGGTAAGTGTTCCTCCTGTCATAAGGCCGTCTGTCAATCAGAGAGCTGCCATATATTTTACAAGGAAAGATATTGCAAGTCATGCCTGCTGAACAAAGATCTAACATTACCTAAACCAATTACCGAGGAAGCAAAACGAAAATTTAGCATTTCTTGAAGCTGCTCATAGCAAGATGTTGCTCTGAACCTAATATTAAGCCAAGAAAGTTTTTCGGTTCCGTTTGTTTCATAATCTGCCGAGTAAATTATCAAAATTAGAAGAGGCAAGCAAATATGAAGCAAGGTGACAGACCTTGTAATTAACGCTTCTTAGAGAACTTGATAACTGACACAGTATACATTATAATTAGAACTTTTGACACAACTATCTTTAATATCTAAAAAAATTTGTGTTCTGTCCTTACATGAAAAACATTTCAGACCCTGAGAAGAGGGAAGTTTCTCCAAAAAATGAAAACACTAGGCATAGTGTATATTTAGACTTTTCGGACGATAGTAGTGATGATAATGAAACCAATTTTGATGCCTGTTCAACTCAAAAATGTGCAGGAGATGCACCACAAGAATCGTACACTATGGAGTTATCGGATTCTTTGCGAAAACCCAACACCTGTGAGAAACTAAAGCAAAAGCCCAATATAATGGGGTCCTGGAAGACTCAATATAAATCAGATATCATGGAAAAGTGTAAGGTATTTCTACCAATGATCAAGAAAGAAAATGAAGCTTTAAAAGAAAATCCAGAAACCATAGATACAATCCAAAACACTGAATCCCCATATATAAGTTTGGGTAAAAAATATATCTTTTAAGTAAACTTGAATTTCTTTCTCATTACGATACTATAATCAGATTTACATATGGGAGCATTTGACGTAATGGGTAAAATCCCTGATGATACTTCACTACAAAGAGCTGGAGTGATCTTAGCCGACACAGCTAAGGTTAACTTATACTTAATATAATTTACATTAAAAATGGATCATTGAAAACAATATTGCAACTGTATTTATAAAAATATTCTTTTATATACTAATTCTTAGGGAATTCCACCTCAAGCTTCGAGTGATACAACTGAAAGAGTTACTAATTTTGATAATCCAATAATAGAAGAAATTAACAAGACTTTCAATAACGAACATAACATCTAAGAATAACATTAATATATTTTTATCTCATTTCGAGTTTTTGGAATAAAAAAGAATATTACAAAAGTGTTTACAAGTTGTGTCTGTTTTCGAAATATATAAAAATCGATATAATATAATAATATGGTTGTGCTTTCTCAAGACTTAAAAAACTAAAGATTCTGTATTCTTTCGAAATTAGTACTTCAATTGATATAATCACACAATGAGTGAGTCTTGCTGTGAATTGGAAATTCGATTTGAATGAATTGTATGTATGACTTTTCAAATTCTGATAAGTGTTTAATTTGAAAGTTTATTTGAAGGTGAAAAAAATAATCTATTCAAATCGTCCGTATAGAATAATTAACCTAGCCGCCGGTCAAGAAACATGCTCATTTATGCCCTATTAGTCTGAGTTCATGTAAATAATTTGTAGGAATGTCTCGGAATTTGGTTGTAATTGTTTTTTATCGACTATAGTCGCTCACTAAATCAAAAAAATTTTAAATTATTCAATTTGAATGAGTTATTTTATAAATCCGGTGGAAGTTTCCGAGAAGTGGTTCATTGGGATTAAGCGGATGTAGTCGCCAGATTTTATAGGAATTACCCCATTTATTGAGCATAGATATATCTCTATACAAAAAGTGATTAACGAAACTAATAGGAATAAAGATTTTTGTGGGATAAAGCTGACTTTTTTTTCCTTGGGGCAATTTTTATTTGCAAGTTCTTCAAAGGGCACAAATGTTTTAGAGAAGCTAAATAGAGATTGGAAGCTTGAGCTCATACCATACACCAATAATAAAGTTGAGAATAACTTTTCACCTCGAAGGAAGAAAAACATAATAAACGAGGTAAATTTCGATTTAAATGGTGAGAGTGTATTAGCCCATGCCTTGGAAGATGCTAATGATTGCCTCTTTTGGATCACCTCATAGGGGAGCGTTACACTAGACCCCCGTGTAGAACTTGATGGAGCTGCAGCCAATGGAGCTTCATTGCTACGATTTTCAATTGCTTGGGGAGTGTATCCAAATGGTGTTGCGGTGATTTGGTGTTTCGAAGAAGAAGCGTTGAATGAAGATAATTCTATAGTTTTGAAAATCGATTCGTCTGACATTTTGGTAGTGTGTATTTAAATAAACTGTTAGTAGAATGAAGAAAAGTTTATCTATGAGATCTGAATTGATGTGTTTAGGACTATGTCCTAGTTAGTTCGAGGAATGTTGAAGGATGAGCTGCGAGTAGACCTTTATCTCGAGTGGGAAAGTCTATAAATATATGTGTATAGCTAGTTTGTTGTGTGTTAATGTTTCCACACAGTGTGTGTCCTATTTAGATGTATATATATATATGTAACGTGGATGATGTGAAAATAGACTAGATCAATTCGCTAGATGTAACAATAGATTGATTATGTTTGCTTGTAAATCTGCTCATGTGTGAATGTGAGTTATACATTTTGTGTGCTTTGTGTCATAAATATTAGATAGAATCCTGTAAGCTAAGTGACTGCATAACACACACGTCATATGTCAATTCATATATATGCTACATGATAGGTGTCAAAGTGTGCCTAGAAATATGCGCTTAGCTAGCTCTATGAATGATGTTTGGGTATTAGTTCAAATATTGTGCGTACTTGCGTACATGTGTGTAAACTTCTCAAACCTAACAAATATTTTATAATTGCTTTCAAAGCTATGCAATCTGAATAACTTTTAGAAGAAACATTGTTGAATCAATTTTAATTTATATAATTAAAAAGTTTGCATCATTGAAACCTTTTTGAGAAATTGTTGGTTATAAAGCTAAGGTTGCGTACATGTCTAAATGACACGAGCATGTTTAACTTTCTATAATTTTTAAAAAATTTTTTTAACATGAGCAATAGTGAGTCTGTTATACAATAATAAACGCAAAAATGGCATAAAATTGAGTAATCTATCTTTCCAAAATTAGATATTAATATACATAATTAATCTTTGTTTTTCTAAAGCAATGCTAAATATTTAGTTTAAATCAGTGTACGTGGTTTTAAATGATACAATTTTTATGTATTTTTCATTTCTGAATTGCCTTTTAACTAAAGCAAGAGTAAATTAGATTTTATTCTTTTAGCTTCAAATTTCGTAGTAAAATAATTTTATCTCAGTTCTTAGTTGGTAAAAAAGTGAGTTAATTCAATTCATTTGAAGTTTGATATTTATAGGTGGAAAAATGCGTGATTGGTAATACGTTTTATAATTTGTTTAAGCTTTATAAAAATAGTCATAATTAAATTCCGTAACAATTTGTATTAATGATGTGAAGATGTTTGGGTGTATCCAATGTCACTCAAAAATTAGGTGAAGTATAGAATTTGCTTTTAAGCATAATTTTTTACAAGATGTGTTTGTAAATGTATATTAACTTGACATGTAAAGATAGTTTGATTTAACAGCTATGAGAAAATTAAGACAGTGCAAGGATGTCTAAAATTTTTATTTAATAGTGTGCACACAACAGTATTCTAGGTTAGTGATAGATATATCAACTCTTTTTACCTAAGTTCTCTTGGTTTTAAACTATACTTTTCAAATATCGATTTTGCAGCTCTCCAGTCAACCCTTGCTGCTGCGAGGAGTGCATTAATATTTTTAGCATGTAAGGGTAATGATGCTAATGTCTCTTCTGCTAGCAATTCTATTGAAAAATGTACAACATTTAAACATATGGAAAGATATTTAATGTAGATAAACAATGACTCAGTTGCGTGAATATATGATTTTGCACATCGTAGGGAAAACGAGAATTAATATTTATGGCAAAAGCCAGTGTGCAAAGTTCAGTATATCCTATGAAATATTATCAACAATCAATAACTTCGTATAACCTGCATTTGTAGTAGATTTTGTAACAATACTATCACCTGAGATTTGTTCAGGAAAATTATGGGAAGTTCCATTCAAATTTCGATAAATTTTTTCATTCACAATACTCTTGAGCTCTACTTATAAATATATAAATACATATCTAAAATTTAAAAACATAGCCTAACTTCACATGCATGTAGAATTTAAACACCTACAGAATACAACGCAACATTTACTCCATAAACAAACTTAACTACTTAGAGGAATTAACTAATCTTATTATAATAAAAAATAGAAGCACAAATACAAATTTTTATTTTCTACAAAAGATTATATAGCTCAAATTAAGAACTTCTGACAATAACAAACCTGCTGAAAACAAATGAGGTGAAACCAAGCCCTTGCTTCTAATTTCTCGTTTACTCTTAAACATTTGTTGTATTTCTGAAGGTGAAAATCTTTGAAGCCATTTTGGTGGTCTGCCTCGCTTTTTCTTCAATTGCATATACAATACTGGATCACTTGAGTCAGAGTTGAATTTGTTATCAAATAATGTTGAGTTTATCCGGCAGACCTTGGAATTATTATAACCATCATCTAACCATTCTACACAATCTGATTTTTGCCTCTTATTATCTTCACACTAAAATGTGTTGGGGAGGTTTGTATGTTTGTTTAAATGGTGCTTATTTACGACTTATGTATAATTTGAAACCATAAATGTGAAAATTTCTATGTGTACTTATTAAGACTGGATATAAATAGCAAAAAACTGAATAATAATGCGTGTGTATCTTGAATTATTAATTGTGGTTTTATATATTTCAAAATAATTAAAGATAGGGTTTTTGACGATTTTGGATAATAAAAATTCCTCGATGAAAGTATACAGCAATTTTCTTAGAAAAGCAAAAAAGAATTCATTTGTCTGACCATAAGAAATGTATTGTGTTTAGTTTGGATATCGATATCAAAACTGTCTTGATTAACCTGACTTTGAGTGTTATCATAACGATTTAATTCATTTATGTTATCATCATTTTTCTTGTCGAATTTTAAGAAATTTTGCCTATCTAGCACCTCAGAATTTGATCTTAATGATACTGAATGCTTTGACAGGGGGTCATCTGTAAATATAAAAGGAAATTGAGTAGAACTTGATTTTATTGTTTTAAATTTTTTATTTTCATTGGACTTTTACATAATTAAATTATTTTACTATATACCATCTTGTATACAAACAAATAATTTTAACTTGATCGAGCTAAATCTAGCTAATATTTAATTACACATTATAAAAAAATAATAGCTTATATTTAATTCTTTTTTATGTGCATTGTTAAATGTTTTACAAAATTACACACACAGTCTTAAAGTCCGTATATTTATTGGCTTAAGTATGAATTCAGAATGCTTTTATAAAACTTTTTTAGTTGTGTGACAGACATAGTTGAAGCATCTTGAAATGATGGGCAGTGTGGGATTTTTAAAAAATGTTGTAGGTGCATTATTCAAAGTGTTTTAATGTGAAATATTCAATGCTTGTGTATAAATGATCCAATTAATGTGTGCTTGGTTTTTGTTCCCACTCGAATGTTATAATATATTGTCTCAGTATTTGTTTAAATATAAAAATAGGAAAGAAAATATTTGCGTTAATGAAAAAATATCTACTAATTTTTCTATTTTTTTCAGTTAGAAACTTATTGCTAATTGTTTTTGGTTATGAAATTTTTCTTATTTTACCTTTGCTCTTTAAATCATAATCAATCCCCGTTAAAGTGCTATTAAATGAGTTAGACTGTGAGTTGCCTCGGGGCCAATTTTTAAGTGAAGCCCATGGGTCAAGGAAATCATGAGGAAGACGATGTGTGGTGTTTATAAAATTTTTAGAGTCTGTAGCCATACGCCAACACTCTTTAATCCCATATTTCTATCAATAAGTAGCATGAGGAATAGTATGTGTTGAGTTGTGTGTGCAGAGTTATATTCTAAATGATAAAAAGTCATCCAAATTTGATCAAGACTGATCCAAATTTAATCCAAAATAATTTAAAACATAACCCAAGACAAAAATGTAACTACCAGCTATATATAGCAGTTTCTATCAATTTAACACCAAAAACTGCTCAGTGTTTATATGTTGTACTTATGTTTATTTGGTATATTTAAAAAATGAAAGCTTCATTAAAGTGGGACAAAGAGTGTGTAGAAATTAAAATAATTTAATTAATAGAAATTTTTTGGATTTCGATAAAGCTTGTTGTCTTAGAACTTACACCTATTGAAAACGATTTCTGGTGTCTATTACTCTCTCCACCACCTCTAACTCGATAAACCAGCCTAACTTCCTGAGGTAAAATAGTGTTTCAGCATTTAAAAATTGGATATTCACATAAATAATTACAAAATAAACAGTGAAGCTTTTTTTTTTATAACAATTTGCCAAACAAGCTATAAATATATTCCTATACATATTGAGAAATTTTCTATTTAGATTAGAAACGCGTGCGAACGAATGATTCACAAGTATACACAACCAGTTCACACATACTCGCCTACACACACAATTAACACATTCTCTCAGATAGGCTAGATATATGCTACTAAAAGCATCTTTTATTTACATTGTTATTTACAAACTATTCATACATATGAAAATCCATACTATACTACTCGCATTTACCCACATAAAAAATTTCGTATGGCATTCTCACAACAAGTATACATAAGTAATTAGCATACAAAAACAAACATAAACACTGCACAAATATAGGTCCGTAACTCTAAATAATTAAAACTGAATTAATTAAAATTTCCCTTCTAATCAATCCATCAAGTACCTCCAATTTCTACCACTCTAAAGTGTCCAATCTCTTACACATAGACATACACAAAAATATACATCACCTAGAATTTTTTAATTACCCTTAATTCAGCCAAATGCATACACACAATTACCCTTCAACATACAGCTACTCAAACACACACCCACAGACAGACAGCTAAATCTCTCACTAACATCTTTATTTCCTGGTTTGTAAATGTGTGTAGCTTCAGCATATAAGGGCATCTTTCAACTTCTCGAAATAGATGTTGTATGTGTAGTAATTCAAGCCCAGCAGGCCATTAGATCTCATTAGAATATTGTAAAGATTTCATACTTCAAAAATAGTTAAGAAATTTATAATTATTTCAAAATCTTAGCAGAGTTCTGATGATTTCTCATTTTCAACTTCATAGATAAAATTAACTGCAAAATATATAAATAATTTATGATTTGTTAGATCGATTCACAAGCTACACACATTGGAAGTAACATAATTAAAAATTTTTGGGTTGCAATAAATCATATTAAAGATGATTGAATTATTTGTTACAGTTGAAATAGATTTATATATAAGATTGAATTTGGATATAAATAGATGAACACTGAAGAAATTTTATATTTTTACTATGAATAAGATCCTTCAGCAAAAATTAGCATGGACAGCTAACGTGTGTGTGTGTGTGTTTAGCCTATGTACAAATATACATTTGTACATGTATATATTCATTCTTATGTGCATATAAATTTGTGTATAAACTTGTGAACATAAATGTTTGCTTGTACGTATTGTGATTTGTCTAGATATCGAGCCATATTATAAATTGTAGGATTTATCACTGAATGACAAATTTTGGAAGATTTTATAAATTTTTAGGACCTGAAGTGATTAATATGTGAAAATAAGATGATGAGCTTATTTTTAGTTTATATAGTTTTCGGTAATTTTCGTTAAACCTATATTTTGGGCTCACTTGTTTTACGTAAATTTTGAAAACAGTTGGTTGAAAATTGGCAAATAATAATTAACTTTCATAACTAAATGTCAATATTTTCATTCTACATAACATCTAAATTTATCTGTTTTTATAATTACTGAATTTAATACTCACAAATAAAGACATCTATGTTGTGCAATGAAGCTTATAACAGGAAAGTATCAACACATCTTGACACCTAAAAGTTAATTTTTTAGCTTTTAAATTTTATCTATACACAATTATAACTATACGATATCAAGTTTTAAGCTTGGTCTATGGGCTTTGCACATCTCAAACAGAGAGATTTAAAGCAAGGAATAAAAACTTTCCTACAAATTTTCAACTTTTATTAACAATTTTATTTAAGCGCTTGATGAAATGAGCACATCACTAATTTTTTTTTTTGTATTGCTACCCAATGAACTATTTGAATTTTAATTTACACTAAGAAACCAATAATACACTATTGAGTGAAACATAAACTCAATTGGATAAATTAAATACACATATTTCACACACACATACCTTTCTGTCTACCCAATAATATACACTACAAATAGTTAAAACATGTATTATAAGAAGTGTTTACGAAAAGCAATTAGGTATACACATGAACTACAATATGATAATTTAATAGGAAATGGGCATACCAAGCGTCCTTAAACAAAAAGAGAGATACCTATGATATTGTACATTGTTTAAACTTGGAGTATCCCCTGATGAATTTCAAATAAAGTGTTATCAGGATTTCTAGTATTACAAATGTTGATACTACCGATAACCTTCTTATTACATATAGTTTTACTTATTCAATTCCCCAAATCAATACTTGTTTATCAACTGAGGTATACAGCTTATCCGAGTAATCAGATTAGTTACAACAGGGATAAAATTATAGTTCTTATCAACTGTTTTAACCACAAGAAGAAATATAAGAAATCTCATTCCTTACTTAACACACATGTAATCAAACAAACTGAAAACGATAGCTTTTCCTCTTTAGAAAATAATGGGAAAAGGATTGGAGATATTACTAAGGAAAAATTAAGAAATCAAATCAGACATCCTGCTAATCGGAATTATAAAAGTAAGGCTTTTCGCCCCATAAGTCATAATCTCAGAGATATCCCTTATTATGGTTTTACGAGAGTATGGAATCATCCTCCCACTCAGATGAACTATGATGATGGTGGTTCACACACAAATGATCAAGCTACAGGTGTTGGCGACAATGGTTATAAGAAAATAGATAGCGAATGTGTTATTTGCGGCAATACTTCAGGTGACGGAGCTGTATTTATTGACGATAATAATGGTATAAAATTATTCGGTAAAATAATTATTGGTGATGGTAACAATGATACTATATCTACCCTAATCAATGTTGATAATACAACCGCCCCCATCAATAATAATGGGGCTGCGAGAATGCGGGATAAAGGCACTTTTGTCGGAAAAACTAATCCGACAACTAGTATCACACATTCTCAGAGTATCAGCAAAACACCCCACAATATCCCTCCCAATGGTACACCACCAGAATCTGATTCATACGATAACGATGAAATTGATAAATTCATAATCATTAATAACCAAAAGAAAATCAAAGTCCAACCAAATAAGAAGTTAGAGAATGTCCCATTTGTCGATCACGCAGATTTCCAATCTCTGATCAACTCTGCTCTGGAAGATCCCAATGACACCCTGCACAAGGCTTGGGTTATTGAGAATGAGAAGGAAACAATTAATCACCAAAGTAATATAATGTCTATCCAAGATGATATACTAAATGAAACACATACTGATTTGTTCATAAGGAAGAAAAAGAGACAATCCTCCAAAGATGATTTCCCACGAGTAATAAACGAGACAGATATATCATAACCTTATCAATACACAACGAAATTTCAATAATAATTAAAAACACTATACTCACAAATTGAATTTTAGAGAAACTTTAAGATTTCAAAGATTTTTAGAAATACTATAATTACCGTGAAATTTAGAAAAGTATTGAAATCATAATTATTCTTAAAAATTTTATACAACTATAAAATTTTTACCAATGACAAGGGAATTTCAATAATCCTTGAAAATCACTATTTTTATACCCATAAATTTAAATTTTCTTTCAATATTATTTTAGTTGCTAATAATATTAATTTCTTCTATTTAAAAAAGCACTACTAAATGCACTCTAAGGTGAAAACCTGTGCTGAAAATAAACACTAAAATAATATATATTTCATATTTAAATCATATAGTTTATATAGAACAACACACAGTTCCTAGTAAAATAACACAGCTTGTAGTAAAATTATACACAGCATATAGTAAAATTATATACAGCTAGTGTAAACTTACATATAGCTTATAGTGAAATTACACAAAGTTCATAATTAGTTTCACAAACAACGTTCATAACAAAAGTACACACAATACATAATAAAAATTACACACATTTCATATTAACATTAGATAGAAAAAAAATGGTTCAAAAATCTATACTATTGAATAGACTATTATGCATGTTTATCACTAGTCTTTGCATACAATTTACAAAATAGTTTTCTTTTATTTATATTTTTGGGTTACATATACATATAACACTCATTTCATTATGTTATAAATATACAAAAACATAGTTTACATTTTCTATAATCATAATTAGACATAAAACTTAGTTCTTACAAATTATCAAAATAGTCCTACATATAAGTCATGTGTTTTACTAAATCTATACATATACATATATTCACTACAAAACCATGTTATACAAATTAATTTAAATAAAGTACCTATATATCCAATTTGTTAATACTCAATATACACCTTCCTACAAACACACACACACACACACAGACACCTCCTTCATCTTAGTTGTCACAACTCATTTGACATATTGTTAAAAACAATAAATATCTATTTGGAAATGTAAGATTACTGTTTATATTTATCAAATCTATTTTAATTTGAATATTTATTTGTTGAAAAATGGAAGAGGAGTCATCATTAAACATAACAGGGGGATCTCAAGGAAATAAACTAGTGAAAGAATTTTTGAAATTTAGTGACTCAATTTGTGAAATTGGTAAATATAATTTTTGTCTTATATATATATATATATACATATACACATTGTCATATTATAAACATATACATTTAGGGAAGTTTAAAAATCTATTCACCTACTTGATTTGTATTTGGTTCTATAGAGATCGATGATTAATATAACTTAGGGTCTTTACACATATACTTGTATATTTGCACACACCGATATATATATATACGTTTAAATTGATCTTTAAACACATATATAAAAATCTGCACTGACAGTTATATACATACACTCTAAGTAGTCCACTCTCTCTACACATAGACATACCTAACACTCTTGACAAACTCATATCCCTCTATATACATAAACATAAAGCATACACATATATATATAAACAATATATAGGTATATTCATATATATATACACCCATGTACAATTCATATATAAATATATTACCAACGCATGCACCCACCTCAATATATACACACTATAAGCTTGCCTATACACCCACCTATAAATACATACCAAGTCACCCTTAAACACCCATAATTATTAATACCACACATACGCATTGCATACACACATACCACTCACACACATCACACATACACATCGCATACACACATACCACTCACACACATCACACACACACATACACATCGCATACACACATACCACTCACACACATCACACACACACATACACATCGCATACACACATACCACTCACACACATCACACATACTCAGCACACACGGATAAAAATCATAAACGCGCAGTTGACGGTGCTAAATATTCTAAATTCAACCTTACAAAATTTTGGGAAGATAATACAAAACTACTTTCAAATATAATTTCAAATATTCCTGAAACGTTTTCATTCAAAAGTTTTGTTAATAATAAACAACAAAGTTCAATCACAGTAATAAATATAGATGTTAAGAAGTATGGTAAACCTATGAAAAGTGAAATATCATACACACCTTCCAATAAAAAACGTATAGATTATTATTTATATAGTGATGATGAAGGTGATGAATAAATAAAGCTTTTTTCTTTTGATAATGTGTGTGTGTAAAAATTGACCATAGAAATATATATGTAGTTTGATGTGTCTATATATATATATATATATATATATACATGTGTGTATGTGTATGTAGTTTGATTTGATTTATATATATATAGCTCACACTATATATATATTTTTGATGATAAATATATATATATTTAGTTTTGATGATAAATATATATATATTTAGTTTTGATGATAAATATATATATATTTAGTTTTGATAATGTGTGTATATATATATAATTTTGATTTAAATATGTATGTATTCATAAATTGATACGTGTGTGTGTCTGTATCATATCATATTTATTTAGTCTTCAACCTATATTGTAATGGTATGTGTGTAATCATTATATATTTATGTGAAATTCAATGACCATGTAAAATACACTTTATAAAAATGCTAATAATCTATGTATATATGAATATTTTTCTAAATATAGAAAATATATTTAACTAATTAAATCTATATATATACACTAATTTATTGGCCAATGATCCAAATATTGATTTTTTTCCTTTTATTTTAAATACACTTTTTGTAAAAATATTCTATTTGCTTTTACTTAATAATGGTATATCTACACACACACACACACACACACACACACGCACAAACATCTACACAAATATCTACACAAATACATAAAAATCATATAATATATATATATAATAAGGTATACAAAATTTAACTTTAGTAACACCATCTAAGATAATATAAATCTAAATTTAAACATTACCGATATTTTTTTATAATAAATTTACAATTAAAACGTTTAAAAAAAAAATAAAATTATATATGATATGATAATATTATTACACACATATCAATATATATAATATATCTTACACATATACATTATATATATATATATACAATACTAGAAATTCATACACACACATACAATTTATATATATATATATATATATTATGAATATGTATGTACAGATGATGGATATTATACAAATACACACACACAAAATATTTTAAATTATGTGTATACAAATGATTTATACATCACATATCTATACATATATTTAAAGTGTGTGTATACAAATGATTGATATCTTACAAATATATAAATCCTAATTGTGTATATACATTAATATCATATATATACACACACATTCAATATGTATATATAAATTTATATCAAACATACATACACACACATACATGTACATGTACATAATGTGTATATTATTTATCTATAAATGTTGTGTGTGTGTATAAAGTAAATCTTTTAATTTGGGTAATATCAAATCTACTTTATTTGTATTTAATAAGTTTTTAAGTGTGTGAATGATTGTTAAATAAGGTTGAAAATTTTCAACCAACTTTATTAGGCGTGTAAGCCTGGGTATAATCATATCGGTAGATGGTGAAGATAATCTACACACACACACATATATATATAAATTGCGTGTGTGTGTGTGTATGTGTGTGTGTGTGTGTGTGTGTGTGTGTGTGTGTGTG